>CAVNYN010203138.1:0-29954 GCA_963692815.1 Nyctanthes arbor-tristis | reverse complement strand
TTTTTTTTTTTTTTGGGTGGGGGGGGGGAGCGCTTGAGGTCATTGAAGACTGAACATAATATAAATTCTTCTTCAGGATATAGAAAGGGAGAGGAGGAGAAGGGACAATCCTGACTCAATGGATGAAGATGATGATGATGAAGTGGCAGAGATCAAGCCTGCAAATTTTGAGGAGTCTATGAAATATGCCCGTAGAAGTGTGAGTGATGCTGATATTCGCAAGTACCAGGCTTTTGCACAAACCTTGCAGCAGTCTCGGGGATTTGGAACGGAATTTCGGTTCGCAGAATCTGGAGCTGGGGCATCCGTGGACCCTTTTGCAGCTTCTGCTGGCGGAGCTGATGATGATGATTTATATAGCTAGATTTCCCCAATTTCCAGTGCTACCTAGTAATTTCTCCTTACATTTCACATCTGTAGTACCAAAATGGGATGACCTTTTACTTGCTTGTGTTTCTTGAAGTCACTGTGCTTCTTACATTTCAGAATTTGTATTGTTACTCGATTAACTTACTTATTACTACACCTTCCTGTACGGGACAAAATGGTGTCCAAGTGCTTATTTATTGTGTATTTATTAATCTTGCATTCGTACCTGGAAGTGCTTGCAGTTTATACTTTCTTAATTAGCTTAATAAGGCCCCTTCTTAACATTTTAAAGACTGGTTCTGAAAGTTGTTTTCAGACAATTTTGTGTACAGTTTACTTTTTCTTTAACCTTAATGTAACATGCCAAAACTGAGTACTTTTGTCAATGCGTATTTAAATTTTAATTAAATCATTGAATCATGTAATGTCAAGTTGGAGCATGGTAAATGTATGATACTACAATGATAGTGATATCTCGTTACGAGATCAATGTTGAAGGTACTTTGAGATGGACGAGGGAATTGCATGAAAATATGAAGTTTCTAGTAAATTTTTCACGGACTACCAGTTTCTTCTCCAGTCGTTATGAGCATTTATGATGGTGAAATATCATGCTAAATTTGTGAACCTATGTGTGTCGTATTAAAACTGCCCAACTTCAATGCTCAACCATTGTTCCTTACACTGTTTGAAACTGTGCAAGAGTATGGAGTGTTAAATGTCTATTTATTGCATTTGGAGTGAAAAAAGATGACGTGAAACTTGTCTTTGGGTACCCGTTTGACATTAAACATTGTTTTTGCAATTTGTCTATTCGTATACCATATTTCTCATTGGCTATCGGCTTTTTACCATGCTAGAATGCACTCTACATACGCAAGAATGTTGTTTGCAATCTACTATTTTTTTTTTTCACATTTCAATGACTTTTGAACGTATCTCGTAACACGATGGTGTTTCATTGAAGGTAGAAGGCGTCAGAACTATCAAAGAAAAATTTAAACTATTCAAGAGGGGCAGGTTTAATTCCCCCCCCCCATCTCTCTCTCTTTTGTGGCAATACTGAAGATATACAAATAGAAATAAGACAAACGTGTAAAGGAGCCCTTAATAAACAATAAATTGTGCTCTTATATCCATTTGTCAGTTTTCCATTTGTCTGGAGTATTAAAAAAAATCCTCTGTACGCTGAATTTTTTTATGTTTTGATGACTTGACAGATACACAATTCTCATAATCGGATTAGCTTTAGCCTAAAGTTTCTTATATGTGTGAAAATGATGCATATGGCCCTACAAGAGCAGATAATTTACACGTGAATTAGCTAACAACAACTGGTACATATATAAATCAAAATTGTGAAATCCGAGCAACAACATAATAATAATCTTAATTTTCTTGATACATCATGCAATATGTACTCTGCTAAACACACATAAAAAGAACAAATGAATTACAGTCTTCGAGCCAAAAACCATACACACAATCAAAATAGCTTAATTAGTTCTCTCAAAACAAGTTTGCTGGCCAACACAACCTTGTATCCATATCCATATTACCTCAATCCTTCATTTCAACCGCATTTTAAAGGCTGCTGAGGATCTTAATTAGCCGGACAAGCACCTCAACGAGCCATGAGTATGGTAATTCACCAACCGGCTAGGGGCCGATGAATGGCCGGACCCTTTTGGCTTGCAAATCTTCACTTCCTTCTTATGGTAAACTCTCTGCTTGTGACTCAACAGTGGCTTTAACGTGACAAAATCAGTGGCCTTGGACCCCAATGGCAATGCAGTAGAGGGTGCACTAGGCAGTATTGGGTGATGCCTAGCCATTGTTTCATCCACGGGAGACAAAAGAACAATAAGAAGAAAAATTAATGTAGTCCGGGACATTGTTTTTTTGGAGAAATTCAGGTTTCTTGTTTTGTGATTTTTAGTTTAGTCTTGTGTTGTGGGGAAACAGAGGTTTATATGGGACATGGAAAACAAGTGGTGAAATGGGGACTTAAATAGACTCGTGAGCGGCACAGTTAAATTCAAAGCTAACTACACTCCGACGTTTGAAATTCTTCTACGCAGTATTGTATTTATTTTTTATTTATGATCACTTCGAGTACTAAATATGTAGCGTATACAAAAAAAAAAAAAAAAAGGAAAGAAACTAGGACATTGTAGTGTATACAAAAAAAAACTAAGCATATAAATGTCTATTTAAATTACAAGACATGTTTGATACACAAAACATGAATACACGACTCCAAATGAACATGTCAAATACTTATCGTTTTAAAATAACTTGTATAGAAACACTTCAAAGCCATCAAATATTACACTCTTAAATTCAAAATTAAGAAGCCATTGTCATCTCTTTTATATCTGAAATGATATAATCATTTTTACAATAGTTGTTTATTTTGAAAAATATATCTATATCCATCTCCTTTAGTTTTATAGAATTGTGTCTAATTCAGATTTCAGCCTACAAAACGAATGAGATGTTAAGGAGGGTGCACTTTAAGGAGGTGTAGTCCTCTAGGGGAGGTGAGAATGTCCGTGAATTTCTGGCAAACATAGTTAATTCAATTTCTTTTTCTATTTTTTTTTCTTTTTTTTTTTTTTTTTCCTTGGGTGGATATGTGCTTTAAAGCGACGACGCATTTACATCAGCTTGCTGATATTTTGTGGGGCGGAAGGTAAGTAAGATGGACCGACGTTGTATGCTAACGTAAATTTTCTTTTCTTTCCCTATTTTTTTTCGGTCACATTAATTTGAGATTATTCTTTGTTGATCCCCGAAATATTACCCCAGTTTCGTTCTCATCCAAATAATCTATTAGCATACACTAAAGACTATTTGGACAACATTCAAATCCATTAAGCGCAATTTTGATCTGAAGACGCGCCCTTAAGCCTGATGTATATGATGTCTTCTCTACTATTAATTTTATTATTCACATGGACATGATCTTATATATGAGTCTATACATTATGTGTCTTTATATGGGAGATACTCAATGTCTCCTAATCAAGATTACTATTAAATGTCTTACTTTCCCGACATTATTACTCCATGGGTACTTGATATTATTTAATTGGCAGCAAGTAGTTTTGGGTATTAGATAAAATGTGTCGGGACAAGACAGCCCACCACACATATAATAATAGTGATATAATGACCATGAGGTGTTGTAATTATGCTTATATATATATATATATATTGAACCATGCTTCGTCTATTAAACCAAGTTAATCATGCATAACGACCATAGTTGGAAATATTTAAATGGTTGTATTAGTATGGCAATAATTTTCAATTCAGAATTTCTATGTATATAATGACAACTTTATGATTTTTGCAAGGCGACTTCAGTTGTAACCAATTACTTCAATTTCCATATTTGGAGTTAGTTTATGTCAATTTTTTACTTATAGCAAAGGAAGAGGGTACCAGGACGATGATATCATCATACAAGATTCTATACGATTTTGTACGAATCCTATCCGATCCTCCTAAATTTGATCCTATGTACGATTTAGATCAATTTGTAATCGAGGATCATAAGATTGTACGATCCTATAACCTGCATTGCGGTCATGACAACAACTGTGGATACAACCACTAAAATTGAACCTTAAAAAAGAGAGTGGATATATTGAGAAATTTGGGGTATACTTGGGCATTTTTGCAAATAAAAATTGATATCCAAGTCCAATCTCATCAGTTCACCAGAAACCCCATGGGAAGAAGTCAAGCCATTCAATGCAAATGAAGCTCGGTTTGCAGGCTTCCACTCTTCGGTTTTCTCCCTTTATTAGCAGTAAGTAAATAAATCCAAAAGTAATTACTTATATTTTTCTTTTTCCAAGCAATTTTAGTTTTACATATCTTTTTCTAATCAGAAACTCCCTTTAGCTTCGGAATCTTTTATTTTGTGCATCATTAACTATAGGCACGTTACTATTGTTAGTTACGTTACAGAGATCGGAAGAGTTAGTAGTTGAAAATAGCATAAATTTAGAAGCTTTTTACCTCTGTAAAAGACGGTCTGATAAATTCTTGGTTTACTACAATAAAAACTCAAGCAAAGGTAGTTGATTTAACGGGACTTATCTTTGAGCACACTTTCTAGGCCATTTATGGATATTTAAGAATCTAGCTGGGAGTTTCTTGATGGGTATTTCCAATCAGAAGTTTGAATTTAAGTGCCATTTAAAGTTTGGTGTCCAATGATTTAAAGAAGAAATTACATCAAGTGGTTGTGATTTCGGGAAAAGGGGTCTACATACAGTTAATTGCCTGCGTTTCTTAAATCTGTTTATTTCATTGAAGTTCGTTGAAATTTATTCCGATCTTTAAGAATGGGGACACTGAAACTGGTGGTTAGGGACAATTTTTTGGGTTGGTTTTAATTTGAATAAAATTAAAGTTAGTTCTTGCTTAGTAGTTGGCCATGTATATAGTCGGGGTTGTTGGGAAAAAGGGATAAAATGTGAGAGAAAAATTTACCAGGATTAAGTTCCATTAAAGGAGAGTACTTCCTGAGGCTTGAATAGCTCGTTGAAGAGCCCAGAGATAGTTGCTATCTTTCAATATAAGATATTAATTTAACATTGGGATGTTATCAACCAATGACCTAATATCTGATTCTCGGAGCAATATTAGACATGCAGGAAACTGAAATATGTAATATAACATATAGATTTAGTGATTCACTCTCGATGTGAGAGCTACATTTACTTGATGTTACTGGTTGATCATTGTGATGAAGATATATGGTAAAGGGACTACCGAGCTAGAGTCGATTAGCAACTTTATAGTGACACCTGATGGCCATATATAGGAAACTGTCTTTGAGAAAAAGAGAGAGTTGAGTGGAAGTGAAATTTGAAAAAGAAACTAACAGACATGTCACTAGGCGGCAGTTCAATCAAAGTATTTATTGAGCAAGAATGAATTTAATTTCTTGTCGGTATTTGGTGAGCAAGAATGACTGTAGTTTCTTGTCGTAATATCAGGACATTCATTAACAGATGGTAGCCAGTTTTTACCGAATATAAACATGGAGATCTATGTCAAGTTTGGATCATATAATCTTAAGTTAATATCCTTAACAAATGGGTGGTGGACCTGATCCTCATGCTCCTCCTTTGCAGTTGCAGAATTTGACATCCATGTTTTCAGAGAAGATGCAGTTACTTTTCTATTTCCTAATTGTTCTTTTCCATAGATCTTATTTTGATCCACAGTTTATTATTGCGAATACTATTAACCAGACATGATATAAGCTTTAGGAATTGCTTAGATTATAAATTTGCACTTTCTAACTCAAGCCTTGACAGCACCATTCTACGTCTAGCCATTAGGTTGTCACTGTTTCTTGAAACAACCAACGACTTACAAGAGACTTTCAAGTTACTTGTGCATAAGTTCTAATCTGTTTGTATAGACTATAGAGTGATTTTTAAACCTAAAAAGGAAACAAATAACTTTGTAAACGTATAACTAAATTTAGTACACTGGTGCCTCAGAAGTCACAGCTCAGTGGGAATAATCTCCTCCCAGCGAAAGGTAGCATTTGATTTCCACCCTTTCTCTATCCCTTTAACTGGTTGGAACTTTGAACGATTAAAGGAACAGTAAAATGGTGGATCTGTACTGTATGTGAATCTAGTTATCAGGAACCAAGGAACATCGTCATTTCTTGCGAAGAGAAAATCCCTTCTTTGTGTGGTCTCCTGCTAAGAACTCTAAAATTTGGTTTAGCGTCCCTGCTGTTAACTACTCTTTTTCTCTTTAACTTCCATTGGACTCTTCCCTTCAAACAAATATAAGAGAAAACGCTCTTATATTATCAATTTTTGAGACACTTTCCTAACTTTTCTTGTACTGAAATTAAAAGAAACTTCTAACAGCTACATATATCTTTCGTGCATTTCCTTGCAAATCTGCATTCATACTTGGGGTAGCTTTAAACTGTGAAATAATATTCCATTTAACTTCTGCAAGAAACGTGTTCCTTTTGTATCCATCTTTTTGGGAACAAATACAAAGCAAAAGAATCTCATGCCATAAATATTACCGGACAGAACTGATAATAATTTTGCTTTGTGAAGCAGCAAGAAGATTCAAGCTTAGATATTATAATGCGTTTCGGAGAAATGTCGGTTCTTTATTTTTCAACAATTTAAAAGTAAAACCTGGAGAGAGATTCAAAATATCGTCCGCACTACCAGAAACAGTTGCCTCTATTGCGGTTGCTGCCACAGTTGTGGGAGCTGCTGCTACTGTCCTTGTGAGAAGAACAAATACTTCTGAAGTAACTGAGGTATGCATCGCAGCTCTTAAAAGTAAAAAGGTTCCGTTATTTGTTTGAGAAACAATGTTTCATATAGCTCTCAATTTTTAAGATCAATATATATATATATATATATATTGATTAATGAAGAGACAATTATCTTATTAGAACCAAGAAGTGCCTGATGCTGGTACATGAAAACTTTGCTTGTCTTCTACTTGTCTTCTAATTTACCTAACATAATTAAAATTTTGTAATACATTTTTTCATTGGACTATTGAGGGTAATTATTTTTTGTTACTTATCTCTTCAACTGCGAACTTTTAATTACAGGAACCCCGTATGATTATATTTATAGGGTATGAGAGAGAAAACTGAGAGGTCTCATAAACTTTTCAGTTTAGTAAATAGTCCCGGCCAGATGTCAATATAGCTCTTAAATCACGAGTAAACTGGTTTAAATTTGTGCTTGCGGTTGTAAATTCAAGTTCTTCTCATTATTCTCTTATTGCTCTTAAATTGGGATTAGGACATGATAATTCTCGCATGATGCAGCAGACAGCAACGACCATTTCTTCTTGTTGACTTTATGCATTGCAATAATATGCACATGAAAGATTATTCTCATAGGGATATTCCCTATCTGTAGTCACATTTTACAGTTATTAAATATTACTCGAAAACTTCATTTGATATACCAATGCTCGAGTAATCTCTATTGAGGGATGAAGAAAGATTAGGCGGTACTAACAACCATGAAATAGCATTAGTTCGTTCTTCAAGCTCACAACAGAAAATCACAAAGCATTACAAATCCATTAAGCTCAGAGGCTCCTCCTCTGTCTTTGCTTCTCTGTTCTTTTGCTGTTTTACTCTCTCTCTCTTTTGAATGTAACCAAGTAATTGACAGTCCCCCACAAAAACATGTGAAGACTGTGGAGGTTCGGGTATTTGCTCTGAATGCAACGGTGAAGGTTTTGTTCTAAAGAAATTATCAGAGGACAGCGCGGAGAAAGCAAGAATGATGGCTAAGAATACGGCAACTAGATACACAGCAGGGTAAATATTTTTCATATTCTTCTTGTTCAGTTCCTTCCTCAGGGACATGGTAGATAAACTAGCTTCCCATTATTTTTTGCAGGCTTCCAAAAAAGTGGAGTTATTGTACTAGATGTTCTTCAGCTAATTCATGTAGTTTATGTGGTGGCAGCGGCAAGATAACCTGCTAAATAATCCATCTACTGTTAGGTCTAGATTAATTTTTATGGTTGCCATTGATTTTGCAGCTTTGAATAGGGAGGATCCGAGGTTATAGAAGTGAAGTTTCAGCTTGTAATTGAAATCATGAATACATATGCCGAAACTCGCCAGAGTTAGCTGTACCATTTGGTGCATAATTCATCTTGTTCTTGGCCCTTAGTCGATTTCCAGCAGTATATAGCATAAGAAAAAAAACAAATACCAATTTTAAATTTTAACAGCCACTGATTTAGAGACAAATAATCAAACACACTAATATTTTCATAAATTCTAGCACCTGTATCCTTGAAAACTTATGTATATGGAAACACATAAGAGGGTTTAAGGTAATGAACCCTTTTCTTTCTGCTAAACTGAATTTTAAGTAGTTTACTGCTCCTACTACAGTCAAAACACAGGAAGACAAACTGACAAGCTTGTGCTTCATGCAAATCACCTACTGCTGTTTCCCCTTCTTGGAACCGGTTTATAAAGCACCACGGTCACAAATTTTGAACGAAAGCGATGAGTGACCCCAAGTGCCACCACTGATCGAGGAGCTTCTCGATTCTCAATGTAAAGATGATTAAGAGTGACGCTTTGTGGGGCCAGAAGTGGTGCATGAGGATCTCCATTTGTCGGGTGGTTTAGCACCGTATGCTGCAAGTGTGGGGGTAGTGAAGGTGGTTCCCGCTCTTCATCTTCATTTCCTGGGTACACATTGCTGTAACTTGAATCAGGTGACCTCAGGTCATCAAAGCCTGCAACAGTTACTTCATCCTGCATCAAATTTTTATGTTCAGAAGCAGTTCAATTGAGTTGAGGAATTCATATTGTGGCAGCTTACTTGATGTTCACCAGAAGGTGGATTCATTTTCTAAATGGAATATTGTTGAAGCCAAAGCAGAATCAATGGCAGGTAAGCTTAGCAGATCCGAACAGCCTGAAAGTACTATCACAGTTTTCTGAAAAATTCATCGATGCTGTAGTTATAAACTTTTGCAGCAGCACAAGGAGACAAATAGGTATAAAAAAGCTCCAGTAGAATTTGAATAAACACAAAATAGACCAGGGCTAAATTTTACTTTGGGCTTTTAGGATGGGCCCTGAAGGCCATACATCTCTACTTTTTCTGGGATGCATCACCTTCAGGGTTGATGGTCAAAGAAAATCATTTAAAACTATCTCTGGGGAAAAAAATAAAAAATAAAACATTTCAAAGATTGGTTGCTCTCTCCTATATAAAATCATACCACCTGGGATTGACAGACAGAGTATGGTCAATCAGTCGAGAATAATGCTACTCTCCCTTGCTTGTTTACCAGGTGACTTGGTGAGGATGTATCTGTCTTTTAGTCCCACCCTCAATGGGGTGTATTATGTCTTTTTGCCCCACACTTGTTTTGAAATTTTTATGGACTAAGTCACCCGATAAGTAAGGTGACGAGGGAAAGTAACATTACTCATCAGTCAATTATTGCCGCTAGAAAACCACAGCAGGCATGGAACAATCTAAAAAAGAGAATTGGTGATCATAACCAGAAATGGGGGCATAATGCAATGTGAAGTAAGTATAGTTCCACAGGAGCAAATTTTTCTTGCTTTGTATATGTAAGAAAAATGCGCTCCTTAGGCCAAAAGATCAACCTATTCAGAGATTTTACAATCTTGATCAATTCTAAGTACCATAGAGTGATTCCAAGCAGTACATTAATTTGATTTTTCTATATTGATGTGTCAATGATCATCATGACAGTACTTCCTTTAAATTGAAAACCTATGTTTTTAAGATAAAGCTATATTTTCTACCCCAACTTGTGCTCGGGCACTGTTGCGTACTCAGTAAATTGAGGCATAAACCTTGATAAAAGGCACCAAGTCATGTGTTTCATAGCAATCAATAAAAGCCACGCAAGCGTAAGCCTCAGTGAAAAGGAATGCAAGAAACTGATCAATGTTATCATATACTGAAACAGGGAAATTAAAAGCCCTCTATAAACAAGAAGTGAGCTCCACAACAAAAGATGATACTGAATAGAATGTGTTAGTGCCTCTAAAAACAGGGTGTTCAGACAAAATAATTAGACTGTATGACAAGAAGAGGAATTCTAAATAGAAGTGTCATTTCCAAACACCAACTCTTAGCGGGTTCAATGCATTCTATGTCAAACACCAATGTCAAGCCTTAGCAGAGTATTATTTCATCATATATAACTAGGCATAGGCAATATATCATCACTACATCTCAAGATCAAGATAAATAAAAAGAATCATTGGTTCAATAACACAGCTGAAATAACTAACCTAACAAGCCATATAATATGAAACTCATGCATAAGTTAATTCCGATCTTGGCCACCCATACAATAAATTGAGTTCCGTTTGGTGTCAATGTCCAAAAGGGCCTATGAAATATTAATACCTCCTCTACCCTCCCAGCGCCAAGATAACAGTCTTCACTGATCCTTCTTTTTGGCTTTATATTTGTAATGTCTGATACAAGGAATAGATGCTGCGAACAGAATCATTAACCAATTTCTTAATATCGTCTAAAAGGTTTTCTTTTTGCCAAGTTAATTTGATGTTCAAATATCTTGTTTGTTTGAAATTACTAGCACAGACGTCAATATACAACACCAAAATGAAAAGTCAAATTGTCAATGAACTCCATCAAATATTGCAGAAATATCATGTACATGTTCATCAAAAAGAATGCCAGAAAATTGCTTAATTTAGATTTCAGGTGATTTTTTGAATATTTTGTTAGAAAAGGGCAACATTCAGCCACTTCTGTCACTTGTTTTTGTGACTAAAAAAAACCCATAAGAATGCATAACAATATTTGTGAAATTACGTACTTGATGATCTTATCCCAGCATTAGAAGTTTAGAACTCTTCCTACAAAATCAGAGACCATGTGAACTTAAAGTTGCACAAACCTATTTGCACCAGAGTTATGACAGTTGCTTTGTTCAATAAAGTTACACCCGAGATCACCTAGACCTAGAAGCCAGCAGACAGCAGTCCAAACGTACAAAACTCTTACCATCCACTTACAGGCATTTTGGTGACTTATCTTCTAAGCTAAGAGCCACAAATCGATATTTTTCAATGAAATGTGGGTGTACATGAAGTCATCTTTTTGGCATTGACCCAGCAAATTTTTTTTCTTGAGTAGAGTTATTACTCTACTCATTACTCTACTTCAGAAAGATTCCAAATTTATTGTCATCCATGACAGACACAAGACATTTCTCCAAATAACAAATTGAGACCATAACCAGAAGAGCAACAAGATTCCATTCTTTCTACATTGAATCATCTCTCAACCTCAGAATTGTGTCTACAAGCCAATACTAGAGTCATCCACACTCAACAGCTAATTGGAAATGTAATCCTAGTTGTCCATGTACAAAGATGAACTAGGTAACTACAATGGGATCCTTGTGAGCCAATAATTAGTACCAAAATTGCATAGGATGACCGTAGTTGTTTGAATTTGGATTCATGTTAAATTCTCTTGTTCACTTTATCGGACATGAATTTTGAAAAGGCAGTTTCACACTTAGCCCTGAGAAATCTGAATGTGCCATTTAAAAAAAAGGTTGATTTAATTGGAAGATCCTAAATCTATACATATACTAAAGCCCAGTATTAACCTACATGAAGCATAAGACTTCAAAATAATCAATGAATGACTAACCATTAGATGAAATTGAAAATCTACATAGTTTCACACGTTAGCCCAGCAACATGCCTTTCCTTCCTAGTTATTACATGAAACTAGAGAACATCTTTTTCATCCACAATAAGTATAGACCCCAGATTTCCGAAAAAAAAAAGATTGTACAAATTCAACGGTAGCAACCATATTATGTACCGAAAACGAACCTGAATTAACGTATGACCCAAAATGTTATCTTGAGCGCTTAGGGCAAAAAAATAGAATCTTTTAATTAAATTCTGCACCCACCCAAAGTTAATCTTTTGGGGGGGGGGGGGGGCAATTTTCCGTTGCAGATAAAAGTAAAACCAAAATTCAGCCCGTCGTCAATTTGAAAATTGAGAGACCCAGTCAGCAAAAATACCTAAAATCTATGAAGTTCAAGAATTAAAAAAAAAAAAAGTTCAAAAACCTAAGTCTCAGCTTTTATATTCAGCAAACAGAAAAAAATGAAGAAACAAAAGGGGAAATTCAACGGTTAATCCATAAACCCATTAAGAATTAAAACGAAGAAAGGAACCAAATTGCCAAGAATTTTTACCTGAATAATGGATGAACAACAATGAAACAAGTATGGACTCGTCAGAATATATGAAGAGGCAAAGAAAGAAAATGGTGGAACCATTAAATAAGGGAATTATTTATTTATAGCTTACGAGATGCAGAAGTGATTTTTTCTTTTCCATTTTTCTCTCTCTCTCTCTAGTAGATTCCGCCAACTGAATCACAGGATTCATTTATCATGCGCGTCTACTTGTAGTGTTTTAAAAAGCGTAAGGCGTGGAAAAACGTCAAAGTCAAACTTTGAGCTTATGCGCGTCTAGGCGTAACAATGCAAGATAAAAGCGCAATTAATGCGTGATAAAGCGCAACTAATGCGTGATAAAGTGTGAAACTCAAGTTTCAAGTCTAGGCGACGATTAGGCGAGCTTTTTAAAACAGTGAGTGGTCTGGGTTATTGATTAACTATTTAACCAATTTCTAAGCACTAATTTTTGAACATTTAATTGGATGTGTGTGACTGTGAGTTGTAGCTAGCCGCAATTATGTAGTTTCATTTCTTTTCTTTTTCTCTTTCTTTCACCTTTTCTTTTCAAAAATTATAAGAGGACAGGAAAATGAGACATTATCAAGTGACATTCTTACATGAGACAATTTTATTAAGTGATAAAAAAATAGTCATATAATCATCACCCAATGGTTATTCCTAAAACGTCATGACCATTTAAAGTTATATTGGTTCATCAGTAATTGGTTAATCATAAATGGAAACTGAGAAACTAATTAACAAATGATTGAGTAATGTAAACTATAGATGGAAAGAAGGAAGTGTTTGGTTATTACTATATATATATCGTAATTTATTTTTTTAACGATATATATGTCATAATATTTGATCTCATTAAACACGTAGATAAAAAATTTAGATTTAGCTATTATTTTTATTGAGAAAAATCAATTGTCAAATTGAATAACTTAAAATCAAACTCAACTTTAACTTTTCGAGAAATAAAGATCAAGCGTCCCCCCCCCTGTTATAATAAATAAAACAATAATAAAAGGGCAAGCGATCGCATCTCAAACTTATGAGTATAGATGAAAGACTTACATTTATCAATCAATAAAATGCATGCCCTTTTTCCACTGCTTTCTCATAAATGAGCCATGCTTGTGTCGTCCATATATTTTCGTCTCTCTTGTGCTATTTGAGACCCATTGAGATAATTAAATTTATTAAGAGGATGGTGTTATGTAGGAGAAATGATATTATACACCTTGGTTGGTATGTAAATGCCATGACATTCCAGAGATATTTATCTCACTATCTTTAATATAATTTATTTATTAATCTGTGATACTTATATGACATCTAAATCAGTAATGATCTTCCGCCAGATGTATGGTTGGATTATTCTGCCATACACATGCAATAACCAACTGAGTGTAGATCTCTCTGATAAATTCCCATGTCGTGTGTGTGGAGAGATATTCCAGCAATACATCTGGCGGTAGATCATTTTTATCATCTAAATTGATCACTAACACTATTAAATTTGCAATATATATATATATATACACACACACACATATATTAATTAAACAAGAGGTGTTGTGGTAAATTTTGTCCACGTTTTTCCCTCCTAAATTGCACTTAGTAAGGATATTTCGTTGACCAATGCTGTAAAGTCTAATTTCTATCATTTTCCTTAATTTTTGATTTGTTCTTATCGTATCCAATATGTTCTTAAGGATTACTACACAATCTCCTTCTTATCTCTCATCCAAGGCTTGTTTTTTCTCAACAAAGAATCCTAATCTGATCTACTTCCCCTTGAAAATTCCTGATATTATCATATTATCATCTGATTTATATCTCTCCTTAAATGATTTGTCCCTCCTTATGATTGGGTCTGCATTTGATTTTTGGTGGATTTTTCTTTTGATATTTACATACTTTGATTTTATATATCCTAGTCATCTATGTAATTGGGATGGGATAGGTTGATTTTAAGGTTTTTAGTGCATCGAGTATGGCAGTATCTTAACATAATCAATTACGGTTTCTGTTTGCAATCTGTAATATTGTCTACAAATAAATATTTCGTAATTTGAATTAATTCATTTTGTTGTGTCTGTGGTGTTGTTCTTAAAATTATTTATATGCATATCATAATTGTGATTATGATAAAAAGTTCATTTTTCTTGCCATCCTAGTTTAACATGCGATTCAATTACCGTGCAATAATGATTAATGTACTATCCATTATAATAATAGCTACATTTGATTTGATCAGAAAAAAGTTTTCCACGGTTAGAAAATTTGACAAACAACCAAAAAAGAATATATTATTTAGTTATTATATAATAGCTAAACTAACACTGAAAAATAAGAAATTAATTTATAAAAACTATTTGTATATTATATGTCACAATTAATATTGTAAACGATTAATATATTTTAGAATCTTATTATCTAAATTGTGAAATTCATGTGCAATGCATGTGTGAAAAACTAGTATTAAGTAATGATATTCTTTACTAGAAAAAAAAAATATGAAACATCACCATATACTATTACAAGATCTTAACTCTCGAGGAAGAAGAACTTATTATGGAATTAGAGAAAGTTTTTAATGGCATATTTATTTTGTCTTAAGTGATGTGTGATCGTCTAATGAGATGAGATTATCTTATAAATGACCCACTTTAATCTAATGATGAAACTTTCGTCCTAAAATTCAATGTGGTAGGATAGATTATAGAGTATATATCGAACTCTAATGTTAAGTTATCTTTTTGAAGAGTTTCAAACGCAAGAAAGTAGTGGTTCAATAAAAAATTGGTCCAATTATAAAGAAATGTTGGACCAGAAGAGGACCCTCAAAACAGAATGGGTCCACTTTGAATTGTGCTCTTACTTAAAGAGGCCTAAGCCAAGCCCAACAATAGAGCAAAGCTGGAAACGGGGAGGCACAACAAAATAAAATATTCTCTCCCCCCCCCCCCAAAAAACCCCCCGGGTATATAATTTACTCACGTATATTTTGTAACAATGACTAATAATCAATAATAAATTTTATCACGTCTTACACTTTATCACTCATTGATATATTTAGGAGCGCTTAATCTCAAAACCCAATCTCGACATTTTTTCACGTTTTATAATTTTTTAAACCTTACTTGTATCAAGTTTCATAGGGATGACTTGATATAATTCCCCCTTCCTTGTAAACTTTCTTATATGAATAAAGATGTGGAGAAAGCCAAAGCCCAGGAGAAAGCCAAAGCCACCATTTAGTTAAGGTGAAAGCTTAAAAACTCATGAAAACTATAATGGTTTTTTTCTTTGAGGGGGAAAAAATGGAGAAAGAAAAAGCAGTGAGGTGTATCCATTGTTTATCATGTTGCATGTTTTAATTAATTAATTAATTAATATGCTAAATCTAAAACCTTATCGGACTCCTTGATATTTTTAGTGAAAATTAGTGAGCCGAAAGTACAAGGTACGTCTTTTAATGCGTGAATCTAGGATTAACCTAAAATAATCTATTTTTTCTTAAGCAGTCCAAGTTTATATATGGATTCTCTTCATCGTTTTATATATGTTAAATTAAATAAATTCATGGCTAATATACAAAATAAATAAATTCATGGCTAATCAATTGCATTTGGGGCCTTCTATATTTGGGGTCGACTATAAATTGGTCATCAAACTATTTTAACATTTAACCATGTTCCAAACTAGTTGACATATATTGACGGGATGGATGGATGGATGGATGTGATGGATAACAAAGATCAGATTGTTGATACACTTCCTAATGTGGTCTATTTTTCAGACTTCCGTTAAACGCTTTTTGTTATAATAGTGTTAATTTCACAAATTGTCCCCAATTTTTTTAAGATACTTTATAGCCTCTAATATTTGATAAATACACACAAATCGTCTTTTTTCTACTCTTTCATAAAATTTTTAATAAAATGACGATTATACTCCCTAAACTTTTTAATTTTTTTTAAAAAAAAATTTAAAAATAAAAAAAATAAAAAAAACCCAACACACCTCACCCTACCCCTCCCCTCCCCGGGTCAGGATCTGCTGTTTTGAGAGCTCGTCTCCAAAGCTGTCCCACCAATAAAAAGACTCCACATCAGCACAATACCACACCTCACCAAACAGACTTAATAAACAAGACTTAATAGAGTTAACCTCAATTTCTGATTTCTCTCTCTTCATTCACCCAAAAAAAACCCACAACTGTTCAGGTTGGAATCTACTACAGTGGGACAATTTCTGTTACAACTCCAATCGGCTGGTTCCAGAGACGGTGAGACAAGATTAGAGTCAATTAGAATTATAAAAACTCTAAAATCCCATAAAATTTAGGTTATAGAAATTTGAATATCATTACAATGATTACAGACTTTAAAGATGGAACTCTTAATGCCTATATTTTATAGAATTCTCATCGCCATCGATGACATCGCGAAACTCCTGAGCATTGATCTAAATTCTTGCGTTCTAGGTGCCCCTGAATACTGCCCAAATTTTCATCGATCTTAATTCTCGCGTTTTGGGTGCCCCTGAATACTGGCCAAAATCTTGAAAGACTAGAGCAGCAATGGAATTAACCCAGCCTTGGTGGTGACAATCATGAAGGTTTATGCAAAGATTTGCATCTGGGTGTAGTGAGTCTACTCCACTAGATCGGGTGAATGAAGAGAGTAAGAGGGAAGAGACGGGGGATGAAAATGACGGGGCTTCTCTCTGTTAAGTCTATAGCTTGGTGACACGGTATATTGTGTTGACTTGGCCTTTTTCTACTGGGGTGACAGCTTTGGAGACACGGACTCGAGACAGCAGATCTCATCCCCCCTTAGATTGACCGCCGGAAATGGAGCCATTGCTGTCATTTCCGGCAGTAAATGGGGGGATTCTCCCCCTTCTTTGGCCGCTGGAATACTACTATTCCGGCAGCGGAATGGCTGGTCGTCAGAATGGCAGTATTTTCGGCGGCCAATCTAGAGTGGGGTGGGTTGGGTATTTTCTTTTCTTTTTATTATTTTTAAAATTTTTTTTAAAAAAATTTAAAAAGTTTAAGGGGTATAATCGTTATTTTGTTAAAAAATTTATGGAATAGTGGAAAAAAAGTATGATTTTTGTGTATTTTTCAAAGGTGGAGGCTGTAAGGTGTCTTAAAAAATGTTGAAGATGAAAACGGTTCTTAACTCAAAAGTTGGAGATGATTTGTGAAATTAATCCGTTAAAATATTGCATCAATTTTACTATAAAAGTTCTTTATTATAAGATTGTAACAAAGAATTGCAATTTTATAGTACGTAAGTTCGTTCATTATAAGAGTGCTGAATATTTTTGGAGTTTTCTCATAAATATTCTTGATATCTAAAACGTTAATCATTGACAGTGTGTATATATATATCTTTCAACATTAGCCGAATTAGAAAAGCGATAAAAGTATAAAACCACAATCGTTCACTTAAAGCTAAATGAAAAAAAAAAGGTGAAAAAGATTAAAAAAAAAAAGTATAAGAAATAAAAACAAGATATCTTGTCAAAACCTGCGATCAAAGTGTATCTCAACATTGATTTGACTAAAGTTTTTTGATTTGGACTCAAATCTATCAATTATGGACCATGTAACTTTTCATTTTGCTGTCCTTATTGTATTTAGGAAATTTGTCCTTCTGCCATCTCGATCAAAACTTATTACTTAGACTATAAGATATAATAAAATAAAAAATTATATCTTCAAGATGTTTTACTATACTTACACGTCACCAGTTTTAACTTTTCCATTAAATATTTAAGGTACATAACTTTATTAAATCGATAGTGATGAGCTTCAACTTTAAACATACATTATTATCATGCTGAACTAATAACATGTTGATAATTTTAAACTGTTATATACAGACAAATTTATTTAGTTAAAAATTCATTATCTCTTCGAGTAATTAATATATACTACGTGTAAAACAAAAACGTACAAGAAAGTCTCATAAGACAAGAAATTAAAATTTGACTAACAGCTGTGAACATAGTTTATATCATTGATTCGAATAATATAATTTATTTATTATTTAATTTTTTAATAAAACATATTTATGAGAGGGATCATGCGAGCAACGAAAGTAAACAACTGGATTGTATGAGAGGACAAAGATACGCCGGTGGTTTCACTTGGCACTGTTGTCAACTTCACGTGTTTTGTCACGTGCACGGGGGTGTTTGATCTTCGTTTTCCTTTTTCAATTACTACTATATAAAAAAATAAAATACATATGTGCACGTCCACGTAATCAATGGGTTCGAGTGGATGATCCAACAGGAAGTCGTGCATGCCATGTGAAGCTTACCCCACACTCTGCCGCCGCCAGTTCCAACGTCACCTCCGCCGTGCACGGCGCACCACCACAAAATATAAGGACTATAACCTTATCCCAACAGTAGTGTCTCTAGCTGCCCAATTTTTCATTGTTGGGATCGTAAGTTTGTCCATGAATATTCCTATTAGAACGAATAATATTCAATTAAACAATATCGTCTATCAATCATTCATTTTTTATATGATAAGGACAACCAAACATCTCTTAAATTTTATTGGTCATCCACGTTTTGCTCGTCTCGCAAGTGTAACATGCAACGATGGGAACAATAATAATTAACATTACATGGCTGATTCCATTGTGACGAGGGAAAAGACAGAAATAAATGGTGAGAAGCAAACAAAAGAAGAAAAGATAGTGGGAAGAAAATCAACTTTGACTAATGATGCACTTCCCTTTCAGTTTATAGTTTTAATTTGTTGGAATATATATTAAACCGATTTTGGAGAATGAATTCATACGTTACTGGAAGTTTCACATGAATTGAATTTCAATAAGTTTCATATAGTTTGTAAAAGTAATCAGTTTTTTATCTCTTTTTTTTTTTTTTTTTTGAACTGAGTTTCTTATCTTTTGGATTCATGGAGTTGTAATGTTGTAATGCCTGTAAAAGGTTGTAATCGTTCTCATTTTCAAGTGATCCACTTTCAAATATGTACAAAGTTGATAGTTTTTGTAAACTCTCCTTCCCTTTTCTCTAACTAGTATTTTTTGTATTCTTATTTCTATCAATCGGTGAACTAATAGGGATATTTATCATTAATTACTCATACAAGTGTTACATGTTATCCGGCCCACTGATAGAGATAATTTGGTTCGTACATTAATCTTATGTGGCCAATTCCATGGGGAAAAAAAAGGTGGGGGGAAAAATAAAAGTAGAGATGGAAGCCAAGAAAACCAACTTTTCACTGGTACTTTCTTGTTAAGTATTTTCAGCATAAAAAAACAAAAAACATTCATCGAAGTGAAAAAATAATAAGAGCCTGCTTTTTAGGGATTTCTTTTGGGAAAAAAGTAGAAATTTTTATGTTTGGAGACTACGGGATTAAAATTGAACTGAAAAATTAGTATTGTAAGTTAAAAGTAAAGTGGACTGTTAATATTTTGTTTTGAAAAAAAAATGATTTTTCAAAAAAAAGTGCTAAAGAACAAGCTGTAATTTCATCTTTTTTCCCCTTTTTGTTGATGGACTGTCATAATTTTTATTTGATTTGAATTAGGCCACTGATGCCGAATAGGTTCTTTTGATGTCAAAGTGAATTCAGGCGATCCCTCTTATAGGATTAAGACCTGCAAGAAATGTAGGGGCTTTCCACCGTTTTGACTCCAGTGCGAAAATTAATTAACTTGAACAGAAATCAAAGAGAAGAATATATATAGATTATGAAAGAAGAAAGCCCCGAGTAAAAGATTTCAAACATTTATGTAAGTAGTTGATTAGTGGATAGTTACCATTGGTGGTTAGTGGTAGTTTATCATATGTGATCGAAGATAATTGATAACCATCACACTAGGAATGCTCGTTCATTAAGGATTGGTCAAGTGTATGTATATATAATCATCTAGTAATTGTTCGTCCAATTGAAAGTGTTCGAATGATCATGTTCGTTAATGATCATGATCTGGTATATCAACCACCTTACTCAAATTTATCTCTAAATTTAACATGAAAAGTCATATATATTATAGAGTACCATTCTATTGCAAGTTCATGATTTTTTATTTGATCTAGATCGGAAGAGCACACGTCTGACTTTTTAACTCCCCACCAACGAGGGGGAGCAGTCATTTGTTTTTAATTGATTGTTTTTAAAAAATAAGAGCTTGTTTGGTTCCCGTTATTTATCTAATTTATAATTTTACCTACTACTGATTTGACATTTAATTTGATAAATGTTCAATTACAAACACATATTTCACACATTTTTACATTTTCAATACATATTTTACCTCCATTTTCATTATAATTTCCTCACATTTTGACAAAAAAATGAGAATCAAACAAGCTCTAAGGCCATTACTAGCATCATCATTAGTAATAAGTGACGAACAATGGAATGTATATGATATTATCAGTTAAAATGTTAAATCTCCTAAATGTGTGTTCAATATGGGAATTAAGAAAAATTCTAATACTAATTGTTAGTTTTCCTACGTTACAAACTAGATGACGTAACCTGACGGAATGGTCCCTACTACTTATTCTCTCCTCATTCCACTATCTCAGCGGTGCTTATTCTAATACTAATTGTTGATTCTCTTGACATTGCGTTTTAGTAGGATAAATAAATATCTATTCACATATGTATTATTGTGATACATATTTATAATTGAATTTTCAAAAAAAGAAATGATGAATTTTCGATTTACCATCCGACCTTGAAACCGACCCATCGCGGGCACTGGTATTTTCCGTCGGTTAATTTTCAATTATTATTATTGTCAGATAATGTTCCAATTCAATTGGGAACCACACATCCATAATCAGAAAAAATAATGAATTATTTTTATATACGAAATAAAAAGGTAAAGGAAAAGGGAAAGGGAGGGCCCACCCCACAAAACGGTACGAGAATTCAGAGAGGCCACATCAGATTGTACGGACGTGGGGCATATTCAGGCGGAGGCATGGCGAATCTGATGCTTGTACGAATATTTTTTAAACAATTTCATTTTTGGATCAGATTGACGGAGAAGATTGCTTTCAGGTTTTGTATTAGACTGTTCATCATGCAGCCGCAGCACCTGATTTTGTGCCCCTCCAGCCTACTTCTTCGGTTCTTCTACTATTATTCATTACTATATTCTCAATCGTATATTACATGAGAAGTTTACAATTCAGTTCGTAAAAGTCTAAAATAATAATGTGTTACGATGTAAACGGTGACATATAATACGTAAATAGTTCGTTTATAAATTAATTTCTTATTTTTCAGTATTAATTTGACTATTATATAATAGCTAAATTAATGTATTCTATTTTTTTCTCTCAATCATTCAATTGTAGATAACTTTTTTTTCTTATCAAATCAATAGTACATATTACTATAATAGATAGTATATTAATCACCCTTGCAAAGTAAAAATCATATGTTAAACAAATAAGATGTCAAGAAAAATAAACTTTTGTAATAATCGATTATGATATAGATAAAAATAATTAAGAACAATACAACAGACACAACAAAATCAGATCGGATTAGGATTCTTTACTGAGAAAAATCTAACTTTTAATGAGAGGGAAGGACTGCGTAGTAATAATCCATAGGAATTGATAAGATCCGAAAAAAACAAAATGAAAAAATCAATAAAAAGAATAAAAATTAGATGTTACCACATAGTTCACCATCATAATAATGAAAATGACTGAAATATCCTTACTAAGTGCAAAAAGCAGGAAAATTGCGGTCAAACTTCACCGCAGCCTCTTTCATTTGATTAATATAAAGATTATTATTTTATTTTATTTATTAATTTCTTTTACCGTCGGTACTATACATTCTTATTTTTGAGGTTTTTTTTATTTTTAATAGCATTTTTACAATGAAATTGAACCTATTGCTTGTGGAAGTTACGTGCTATCAGAATTTGAGTGTTGTAGCATTATTATTATTATTATTCTTATTGTGGAGCTATTTTTTCTGTTCATTCAGCCAAAAAAAAGGGATATTAGAAAATATTTTACTTTGAAATTATGAAGTGGGCTTTTCAAAAAAAAAAAAAAAGAAAGAAAAGAAAAAAATTGTGACTTTTTCTTAGACAACATATTTATGACTCTGATTCAGTCTAGTGTCAAGTTGCAACATTTATCTTCATGAATATTAATGTGTTTTGAAATTTATTATGGTGAATCCACCAGAGTTGAAAAATTGAATGTAATTGGACCCTTGATTTGAAGATTAATTAGTTTAAATAGAATTTAGGTTAAGGTTTAGAATGCAATTGTAATCTGCCTCAATCTTCAATTCCCATGAGCCAGAAGCCATCTCATATATATATATATATATATATATTCTCCTGCTGAGCTCAACTTGCCTCTTTGAAATCTTATTTTCTAGATCAATATGTACATAGTTAAGAACTTTCAAAATAATATACAAACATTTTGCCGACTACAACAAGGTTGCGAAACCAATTTAGGACAATTCAGATATAAAAGATAGAAAGTTATAGTCATGGTTAAGTAAGAATATATTTATATATTGAGTAATTTTATCCTAAATTCTAGACGAGACAAAAATTGCCGATCGATTGAGATGTTAAAACGACCTAAAGTCCCACTGCAGCAATTAGTTCAACTCGTGTGGCCTACTGACACCATAATTTAATATTGTACTATACAAATGTAAGAAATAAATAAAACTTTTTAGAAATAAATGCTAGGCTTTTTGTTTGTTCTTTTTCCTTTTTACTATATCTTTTCCATTTCAATATTTTCTCTATATGGACACTACGAGATTTGCTTAATCATTGCGCTCCACTGTGTAGACGAATAATAATAAAATAATCCAACTTGGTTTAAGGAATAATAATATTATTATTATTAATAGTAGTAGTAGTAATAAAGAAGAAAGTTAGTTACTTCTTTAATTTGTTGTACCATTTAAATTTACTATACATGAAGTTTTTTTTTTTTTTTGATCTCTACTATACATGAAGTTAATTACTCATCCAAAAACCTTTGATAGCTCATGTTCTCTTCGGTTCTTTTAAAGCCGTTTTTAGTTTTTAATTTTTTTTGGAGACAAGCCCATTGCGGGATTTTAGTTTTAAATTTTTAATAAATATTAAACACTTATCTACTTTCGTATTTTTGAAAAAAAATCATTTTTAAAAATAAGGAAAAAAACTGTGAAGAAAACTTAAAGTAAAAAAAAAAAGGTCATTTTAAGTGTTTTTACATGAAAAAAAAACTGGAAATTTGCGTCAAAGACAACTAAAATGATCATTTTGGGGGGGTGTCTTCCATTGACAACATGGAAAACAATATCAATTTTTTCATAAACAATAAATTCATTAAAACACAAAATAGAAAACAAATTCAAAATAGAAAACTAAAAACTGAAAAATAAAGAGATTTCTTTTTTGTTTCTAACAGAAGGGCTCAAATTCGAAATTTTAGCCTAGGAGAACTTTCGTCTCTCACCACTAGAACTAGAATGATTATGTATCAGAATTATTGAGAGGAATCAAAGTAACAAAAATTTGAAAAGTAAATATGACGAGCTCGTTTGTACATATAAACGACAAATAGTTTAAGAGTCTTTATCGACGAGACAAATTTAAATAAATAACTTGTTTTGATCATCCACTTGTTGGTGATGCTAGTGGTACGTTGGAGCGAGCAAGCGGGGGAAAAGGGCCACAACAATTATAGCTGAGGGTTCACGGTAAAGCCCATCGGGATTCGCACACCGTAACATACAGCTAGAAAAAAAATTTAGGGTTTGGGGAAGATGGAACTGCTGGCAGTACTATTTACGCATCGGCCAATGAAAATTGATTTAAACAAAATTAAATACCTCAACAATCTCCAAACCCCACGCCAAACTCCCACAGTATATGTGTGTGTATACACATATATATATATATACGTTTATATGTATTCAAGAAACACTCTGTGAGTCTCCCCCTCCTCCATTCCTCTCCCAGTTAAATCAGTCAGTTGCCGGAAGTTAGATCTCCGGCCATTTTCTTGTTTCCTTCAATGTTCTTATGGTGAATACCCTTTGTCAATTAACTTTTCTAGGTTGTTCAATTGTAGGTATGATCTCTTATATGTTAGTTACCTTCTTCAGAATGTTGTTCCCATTATATTTTTCAGTTGAATCCTTTTTTTTTTCCTTTTTGGATGTGGACTGATTCATTCATCCGATCGATCCCTGAGGAAGAGATAAAGATGAGGATGTTGGAATCTTGCTTCTTTATACATAAAATGAAGAAAAATCTTGTTTGTATTTATTTGGTCTCATCTGTTGGAAGAAAATGAGTTTCGTCATACGTACAGGAGATTCTCTTTTGGTTCCACCATATATATCGATCTCGTCATTTCTTTGGATTCTAGCCATTGATGAAAGGCCACATCAGCAGGCAGATGCTCGTGGATCGATCTCCTCATAGTTTTGTTCCAAGATATGCATAAATTCAGTCTTGAATTTACCCCTCCCACACACGGTTTCATTTCAATTAATCCTTTTTTCCTTTCTTTAATTCTTCAAAATCAGAATTGAAAATAGAGGGTTTCAGCACCATGTAGATCTGTGTATATACAGTGGTTTCTTGCTGGTGCAGCACCATCAAGATTCACATGCAAATTAATTAGGCAAAGGTGGTAATTAATTCCAGCCAGGCCGAACATGAGAATCTTGATGATGCTGCATCGGCAATAAACTACTAGTGAAGGGAAATGCCCAGTTGCAGCGCTTCGTCTCAAGAGAACGAATTAGACTACTTCTGAATTGGATATCACGCCCCAAATGGTATGGTCTTGTAAATTTATAATCTTATTCAGCACCTCTTATATTACAAGGTCACAGGTTAGTTTGGAAAAATTCTGTCAGGTGGGATTATGGTGCTTTGTTGAGATCGGAAGAGCTAATTCTAATAATCTCTCTTGCTTTGTTTTGTTTTCTTTCAGTTGTTGATCAGATGACTCCTGAATACCACTGCCTGCTGATAAAACTGCATAGATCTGTGATTATTCTTCTGTCCTTATGGAACTTTATTATTATTATTACTATTATTATTATAATTATTATTATTATTAGAGAGGGGTGTTGTGGATATATTCAGCAGTAAAATATTTATATGGAGAAAAAAGAAAAATATATAATTGATGATGCTAGCTAGGGTATTTTATTTTTTTGAAGTATATTTCATCTTTATTTACTCATTTAAGGAAACTTCACTGACCTATGTCCGTTGAAATTTTAGAACAGAAGAATTTAAATTTCAAGCTCAGTTTGGCTGGAGGTAAAGGAATTTGCAGTTTCGAAGAAGAGAGGTGAGCAAAAAAGCTGATTAACTATTGTAAGTTCTGGATATGATTATAATCTATGTTTCCCTTTTTTAGAGGATATTCAAATTGTACGGGATGGACATAGTTCTAAGTAGTGTATATTCAATGTAGTTCTTTGAAAATAGAAAAGGCTGTAGGGGTTTGAGTAAAGCAAATGGATGAAGAAATTAATATTAATTTTGTACGTGTACTTTCTGAACAGGATTTGTTAGGTTTCTCTAGTTTTGACTCTCCTTATCCGGAGGAGAACGAAATAATAAGTGGTTAGAGAAATGAGACATGCATCCTAGCTAGATCGTCTGCTAGACATCTTCCGTGTTTTGTTATCTCATTGAATATATACACACACACACACATCTGATAAATGCATGCTTTTGATAGATGTGTGATAATGATCATATATTATATACTTGAATATAGATTAGTCTTGTTTTTATGATTTTGTGTTGATTTCACCGTCTAATTAAAAAGTACAACTCAAACCCAATGATTTTGTGTGATGAGAGAAAAAGAAAAAAGGACCTTGTTTTAATTTACATTCACTGAATGGAAACGTGTTGCCTCTTTACATGTACCCTTCCTTAGAGGAATGCTAAGTCACCAATATGTTCACCTTTCAATAATAATACCAAATGGGCATTTTTCTGCTAGGGAGAATTGAATATATATCATTTATATTGACATAAAATAGGTTAAAATCTTGTTTATTATTAATCTAAGATCGATCTAACTTGAGTAGCTACCTACTACGTGTGATAATAATATAAACATGGAATTCCGCCCTGCCGGCTATTACCTCATGTTGGGGATCATCGTATTGATATTCCCAAGAAGTAACTAGGTTAGTTATGGTATGCTTCTGATTCTTTCAATTTGGTCATTTCACGGCTATAAACTGCGAATAATCTAGCAATGCTACTGCTAGCTATGAAATTTGTTTCTTTGAAATTCTTTCTTAATCATTAGTGATTGAAAGAAGTACCAATCAACTACAATAAATTCTTTTTGTGTCCACGAATGATAGAGGTGCATGGGATGGTGGATGGATGGACGAAGACATTTTAATGCTCAATTCATCGAGTGGAAGTCTCTTGATTGGAGGAGTCGGTGGATACTTGGAAGGCCGGCGTGCTTTGATTTCTTAGTTACCGTTGATAATTTTCACATTCATTAAGGGATGCCTCCAAAATCACCAAAGAAGGATCATCATCATCACCACCTTACAGAAGAAGAATATATACAAAATATTTTGTCTACTGTAACACGTCACTTGTAATTAATAATAATCATGATATATTTGGGCTTCTTCTCTAACATGTTTGCATTTATTTCTGCATTAGTCATATTTCAGTGAAACTGGACTGTGTCTTTTGTTGCAGTTCTTACCTTGTGACCCAACCGTACAATTCATGTGCATTAATGAAAAATTTTAAAACACGTGTGAATTCACTATCATGCGCTATATATAATTAACTCCAGCTGATTAAACTTTTGTTCATCAAACTGCATGCGACACCATATAGACACTATATACATACACTAATTAACACATTATATCCATGCATGAATATGATCGTCATCATAATTAATAATAGTAGTAGTTTATTAAACCATCGATGGAGCTTAATTAAGCTTGAACCATATATACTACGTGGTGCGATATATATGTTGTTTTGGTGAAAGATGTAGGATCGGCCACGTCGGGGGGCGTAATCAATGTATTCCACGGAAAATTAAATCCACGAGCTGCTAAGGCATGTTACTTTCTTTGAAGTAGACAATTTTTGACAAAAACCATGCAAGTGTAGATTGAGTTTCATAGGACTGGTCCTAAAAGTAGTACCGGTGGTCCATACATACATACACAATGTAATGTAAAACGAAACATGCAGAAAATCCAGTAAAGGGACATTGCATGCAAGCGAAGGACCACATTTGTGTCATTCTTAGATCTCATAGTACAAAATGATATCAAATTGCCCCGTCAATTGATCACCTTCTTCATGGATCATTGGAATTGGAGCAACAACTTTTTGGTGACAACCACTACTCCCTGCCCCCCTCTCTCTGTCTTCTTAATTAATGTCAACATTTAGTGGTGCACTGCACTACTCCCACATCATGCATGGCTGACTTTACATTCCACCATTTAATTTGTGCTCATTTTTACAATGTATGTCATTTCTTTTCAAATATCCAACCGGACTTTGATCATAAGAGTAACATCCCGTCACGCAAAACTGTAAAATATAAATAATATTTTGTTTATGGAGGCACCAATTCAATTTTGTTCTTCAATCATTCATATTAATATCGTTGTTTACAAGCATTCTTTAGTTCACAAAAAGCTCCACAAATTAATATGCCCAAGAGAGAAGATATGAAAGAGAATTTGGGTAATGAAATAAATTCAAAACAACCTGTACTGAAGGTGGAGCAGCCGGAACAAATATGCTCAGAAGCATGTGTCTGACCAACTCATTTCTATATAGAACAAAGAAACTTATAACAGCCCAACTGCAACTTGCTGTAAACCTATATTATAATAATAGTATAACACAAGGGAAAACTGTTATGCCAAAACAGCCAACAGAATTCAGACTACCTTGGCAGCAGTTCTTTCACGGTGGGGACATTAATAATTGATGCATGCTTCCCGGAGGGCGGTTTACTCCGAGACCGTTGTCTCAGTTTTATATTGCAAGAGAGTGCGTAACTTTCATTTTTTTTCTCCAAGGCGAGATGCAAAGTCAAGGACTCGTAGTTCTGACAGTGGTTCAGTTTTTCCTCCTGTAAACATGTCAAGATTCTGACCATACTTTGCTCCATGATTCTCACTCTTTACAGATTTATCTTCCGAGAAAGTTAACTTCGCATTCTTGCAATCTGTTTTAGTATTGAATTCGTCGTTATCAGACAGGTAACCACTTTCTGTGATATCCTGCATGGCCAGATCATCATATTCCTCGTCCAATTTTGTTGATTCTTCATCCACAGAGCCTTCAATCTGTTCCAAAATAAATATTCATCATCAAAGCACGGCAAGAAGCTATAAAATTCAATCAATCAAGGACTCATATTTGTCATTTAATCAGGACATACAATTGTCGTATATAGAAGGTCAATTGACAGATAACTCCAGATAAACATAATGATTGATTAATTTAAATGATTTTAGCAACCAGACAATGGATTTGTACCTCTTCTTCAATTTGTGTTTGTCCATCACTAAGATCCTCATCACTGTCTGTATCAGTCTCGGGCGGATCATCAACCTCTTCATCACTACCATGAACAGACAATTCCTCCTTAAGCTACAAAATGCAGAAAGACCATACAGCAAAATTTAAGAACCAGAACCATATATCAGGAAACACACAAGAAACAATTACAACAGCAATAAAATTTGTTGCTTATTCTAGACATTGACGGAGATTATATAGAACCATATATCAGGAAACACACAAGAAACAATTACAACAGCAATAAAATTTGTTGCTTATTCTAGACATTGATGGAGATTACATACAAGAGAATGTAATTAAGAGCGCATTTAAAGGGTGAATTTCTAAGTGCTGGACAGAATTAGGGATTAAGAAAATGATAAAATTTCTCTTGTTGTCGTGTACTGTATTAATGTGCATCAGACATTCTCTAAATTCACCCAAACCATAACTTCACAATATATTTCAAGATACTAATAGCATAAGGAAATAAACTTTTCAGTTGTAAGTTTCAGCTGTACTAGTTCAACATGACTGTAACAGGGAATATACCTCCTTGGCAGGGCCATCCGTTCTAGGGGAGCTGCAGCAGGAAGAATAGTATCTGTTACCATTCTCGGCGAGCTCACATCGTGATTCATCCACGCTACTGGTATGACTTGTGCCTCCAGTATCACTAGGCCAAGCACTGATCCCAAAATGACCAAACTGCAGGTTGACAGGTTCCGCTTTACCTAACAACAATGGTCCATACATAGGTGTTCCTATTCCATTCTCGGTTGAATGACCCATTATTGGCTTGCCATTATCATATATCATGTCAACCGGCCATGCCTTAGCCACAGAACCATCACTATTCATAAGTACCATCAAATGCCTATTAGAATCTTGCCTCTGGATCAACTGAAACATTCGCTTGGAGCTCAAGGAATTGGCAACACACTGGTTCCTGTACTCCTCGTCAATTACTGAAACTCTGCTTGTCATTGGATCATAGAGCTGCTCTCCCACATGACGCCTTCTTAAGCAGCTAAATACTGTTGCATGAATTGCTGCCACGCTTTTGTCAACATTTGTGTTGTTTATCTTCGGCACTAAATGCTTATCAGCACGGTTGCAAAGATATTCCTGGATTGTTCTAATGTTCCTTATATATTTGACATACTTATT
>CAVNYN010203137.1:0-85054 GCA_963692815.1 Nyctanthes arbor-tristis | reverse complement strand
CAAAATTGGTGCTACTTTTCGCTTTCTGCATTCTTCCGGCGATTACCAGTGCCCATTTCGCCGGCAACCCATTTCATGTGAAAGGGAAAGTGTATTGTGATACTTGCCACTGCGGGTACGAAACCTATGCCACTAAATACCTTGCCAGTAAGTACCTTGCCGTTACTTCTTCATGAGTAAAGTTGACTGGTCCAAGTCTAGGACTACTAAACTCGGTACTCCAAACTAATGGGAAATTGACAGTTAATTGATTAATTGGGACTTCTGTCTCAACTGTCAATGAGTACGATAATCATTGAGTATTTGAAAACTTTCCTTTGATGGTCACATATCATGTGTCTATGCTATGTACATTAATATATGTGTTATCTAATTTTGTTTGATTTATGGCAGGTGCTGAGGTTGAAATTCAGTGCAGAAACAATGACCAAATCACCTACAGAATCAAGGGTGTAACTGACTCGACCGGAACATACAGTATAGTTGTACACGGTGATCGGGGTGACGATATATGCGATGCAGTGTTGGTCAAGAGTTCGGATCCAGAATGTAACACGCCCAATGCAGGGCGTGACGGTGCTCGTGTCATCCTCACCCGCGACAACGGGATGATGTCTGAAACTCGATTTGTCAATGCCATGGGATACTTGAAGAATCAGCCACTGGAAAACTGTCCCCAGATTCTCCAGAAATACCAAGAAGCAGAAGCATTAGATTGAACAATAGTAACTGATTAATGTTTGTCATTAATCTATACATGCGAGGAGCTTATAATTAATTAATGTTGTTTACAACTTGATTTTATGTTTTTCTTTTTTCTAGGTGGTATTGATATGTTTAATTAATTACTGCTTTATTTATTGGTGCAGTTGCATGCGATCATTGTAAATTGACAAACCTTTTAGGGCACATAATTGGTACGCTGCATTAAATCAGATACTACAAAATTATAGTATATGGTGGAAGGTAAATGATATGATATATTAATAAAGTGGATTAACTAACGCTATATTATATTATTTTTTAAGGTTTAATTTGATATTGTCGTGCTCTGGCTAGTTCTATTAAATGTTTTCGTATTGTGTTCATAAGAAAATAAGGCTCCGTTTGACAAACAATTAAATCCTATGTTATTGCTATTGAAATTAAATTTGAAATTCACGTTATATTTGAGTATAGAGAAGTGACAAGTATACACATAAAAATAAGACTGTGTGTAAAGAAAATATGTCAAATTAAATTTTCCATACCTTTTTTGTGTCATCATACGTACATTTTACTTCTATTTAATCTCATATAATGTGAATTTTTTAGAATTTATTTTAATTATTATAGGATTTAATTTAATTGGTTTTCAAATAGAGCCGAAGTAATTTCTAAATGAAAAGATTATGCATTTGGATGAACCACACCACATTTTCAAAGATTGGGAGCCTCCTACTCTACTCTAAATTTAAATGTTGAGGTTGAAAGTGCAAACGAATACAAAAGTTGAGGACCTTTGTAAATCGCGCTAAAGAATATATGTATGTATTCACTCCCTTTTATTGTGTGATATGAAATTTTAGAGTAGCATCAAAATGTAAAAGTTGGGCATCATATGTGTAGTATACGTTCAACTCTTATTTTGTTCTTCCCATAGTAAATTAGCTAGCAAACAAAAAACAATATATTAAGATATTTTCATCTTAGTTTTCATAATGTCATTTTATCTTATTTATTTTATTTGGAAGTGACAATATGAAAGGTAGAACTGAACAAAAGATTCTTTGATGAAAATTTTCTCTTTGACTATTCTAGATGTTTTTTATATTGTATTTATATTTATAGTTATCATATGGTAATGGCATTGAAATATGAAATCACTAAAAATATATATGCAACACGACTCCTTTATTATGTCCTCATAGACAATGTGGCATTGTATATAATAATAATTTAAATTCTAATTTAACAACAAATAATAATAATTAACAATAACTAATCGTGGTTCAGTTTATTATATGAAAATGGCTTAATTTTAAAGAAAACCTATTAATATATTGATGCTAAAATTTTAATATATTTAATTAATCAATTTTCAAAGACGTATTTGTAACTTTCTTCATGGACAATTGCCAAATTATAGGAAAAACAAAATAACTTTGATCGGATATAATGAAATATGTTATAGTACTATTGACCCATTTAACCTAATGGACGGAGATGCTTGAATTATCGAATAGGGAAATTAAGCTCTACTCCCAACTAAAACCTTAGAAGTTAATCTAGGGAATTATACAATTTCTGCTTTTATCCGGCCTATTGGAAAATCAAGTACATGTTAGGTCATGTTTATGAACCACGTTTGAGTCTAATCACAATTCAAATGCACACTTATTATTTTCCATTTGAACGATTTTAATGAAAAATTATACATTTGGATGAACCATGTGAATTTTCAAAAGGTTAAGAGCTTCCTGATCCAGATTTAAAGGTGACAGACGAAAGTATAAATAAATGAAAAGAATGGGGGCCTTTGCTGCAAATTACCGTATTAACTTGGGCCCACCAAAGATGAACCGTGTATCCACCACTAACTAAACAGCCCTAAAAATTTCCCGAAAGATTTGGCGGCAACTTCTGATCACATTCAACTGATCGATGAAGAGAAATCAAAATTGCAAATTACCAAGAAAGAGAAAAGGAAAAAGAAAAGCATTATACAAAAGCAGAAAATATTATTAGCATAGGAAAACAAAAGTCAAAGAGTAGAACACAGAAATTCATGTGCAGGAGATATCAAGAATCCGAATGTTTTCTCATATATAATCTAGTACCAAAATTTGACATTGGAATTCCAAACAAAGAATGTATTTTTACAAGGATCGAATGAATAAATGAACAAATGAACGTTGCGAACGGCAAAGAATCCGATGAAAATTGTCCGATGACAAAGGCTACAGGCAGCAATTCCAGCAGTCCCTCCACTACGCCTGAAAATTCTGTCAAATGTGAAAAGAAGAAGAAGGTATAATTATAAATTTCTTTGTTTTCTAAATATTTCTCTATCATGATTTCAATTAATTTAGTTACTAGGGTATGCATTAGTTTCCATTTTTTCTCCCGATTTTTGCTTATTCGATTTTTTTTCCAATTCTTGTTTATATTAATTAAAAATCATGGAATATTGAAGTCTATTATTCCAAAGATTTTTGGTTCAAAGCAACATAGCAGAGAGAACTCAGAGGAGGATCTTGCACATTCAGATTGTGTTGAAAATGGTTCGATTTTTATCCTTATATTCTCTCATTATTACAAACACAATTTTAGTGAATATTTCCCGTCAAAGAAAACATTAACGAATATTTTGATGTTCTTCTTGTTTATATATACTTAATTTATTTGTTGTTTGGTACAGAAATAGATAAGAAAACTACGTGTAGGAGGCAAGCATTCCTCGAGGCCTCCCCCTCAAAGACAAAATACATTAGAGGTACTTCTTTTTAGTTGCATTAGAGGTATTATTCATTGAGCAATTCTAGATATACATGTAAAAGTGACATTAATACGTGACATTCTCACTTGGCACATATTTATTGAGTGATAATGACATTATTGCCTTTTTATCATCCAATACAAGTTTTCCACATATACAATGTCATTTATTCATATCCCATTTTCATATCTCCCTAGAATTTTTCTTATTCATTAGACGAAATACATTAGAGATATTATTCAACATTTTGTGCATTATTAAACGTGTATAAAATATAAATTTGCTAACATTTTCTTGTTAAAATTGATGATTAATGAATGTCTACAAAATTAACTTACTAGTTGATATAGTATTACAATAATGATCTCCTGCCAGCATGGTGGGATAATCCTGCGATACACATTCGTGGTGGGAGATTATTAAGATAACTATGTAGGTTTCTATATACAAGGGCCCATTGTGTATAGGTTTCTCCAATAATCTCTCACTGCGTGTGCGTATGGTGGAAGATCATTTTTAGTAGTATTACAAGTGAGCGTAATTAACAATAAAAAAATTGAAGAATTAAATCTATAGTCTTGTCTTGTCCGTGTTTTGGTAGCTTACCTAACCTAAGACTATTCAGTTAGTTGCGTTGTTGATAAGATATTCATTGAACTATCCAGAAAGTAACATATATAGTGTTTCTAATTTATGAATTGACCCTTGTGGCTTTAAATGGAAAAATATATAGATTTATATACAGAAAATGGAAAATAAAACCACGGTGCTAATTTATTTATCCGTTCTCAGAATGTCATAGTAGCGCCGGAATTGAAGGCCTAAACCTGTCGAGTTTTGATCAGCCGATGTCACCAGCTACGGTAGTTCAAGATATTCGGTAATTAAGAACTAATTATAATTAGTTATTAGCAGATTATATTATAATTAAGTAATTTCTTTTATGCTAGAGTATTAGTGTTTGAATTTCCATGTGCATGTTTGATAAATGTAGGGTTTTTGTGGGAACATGGAATGTTGGAGGGAAGAGCCCTAACCAGGGACTCAACCTTGAGAATTTCTTGCAGGTCGAGGGCTCTTCAGACATATATGTATTGGGGTAATATATATATATATATATATATATAAATTTTCACATTTCATCTTTTAGTATCCGTTAACGATAATTGTTGGAGATGTCAAGTATAAGTGCAATAGATTGATTGGATGTGTGGACCTTGTATGGAATCTTGTGGCATAGTCGACAACGCAGTATTGATAGTATGAAGAAAGAAAAGTAAAACTCTATCTATTTCTTATTCTATATTCTCTAATTTAGAATAAGAAATGGCTTCAGTATTATATGTATTGAACATGTTCTAAGAATAGGTTCATTTTTCAGCCAAAATTTTGAGAATGATTACTTATCTAAAGTAAAAAATTGAATATCATGAAGCAGGGAACTTCTTTTTTAGGACGTGATGCGTCATGTATACGGAACAAGAATTGGACTCAGAACTTAATTATGTCCGTAATTGGACTCAGAACTTAATTATGTTTCTGGTCGAACTTTCGTGACATGTTTACCACATTGAACTAAACAGATAAAGCTAACCATGATAGCTGAAAATTTTATAGGTTCCCTATACATCATGGATCCACTCTTTTAATTAATTCCTTAATTTTAGCAAAAATGCCTGAATTTATGTATTATTATGTGATTGTCGTAATGCATGCTAATGTATTCTCAGGTTTCAGGAAATTGTTCCCTTAAATGCTGGAAATATTCTAGTATCAGAAGACAATGAACCAGCAGCAAAATGGCTAGCCCTAATTAGCCATGCACTCAACAAACCTTACCATGATTCTGATTCAAGCCCCAGTTATTCCAAATTCTCAAAATCCAACATTTTTCAAAAATCATCTTTAAAGGCACTCAGCAAGAAGCTTAGGCCAGACAATCATATTCTTAAAGACTGCAACTGTTCTTGGGATAATTCGTTATCAAACAAAAAAAGGGCAAGAAATTTTAGTCACCCCTGTGCAATACCTTATGGAGATCCAAGCATAGACGAATTCCTTTCGATAGCAGAAATTTCATTGCCTAAACGTTTGAATTATCATCTGGTTGCAAGCAAGCAAATGGTCGGACTCTTCCTTACAATATGGGCTCGAAGAGATTTAATCAAAGACATTGGCCATCTCAGGATTTCTTCTATTGGAAGAGGAATCATGGGCTGTCTTGGAAACAAGGTCAGGTTTGAATATTTGAATATTGAACTATATATGAATATTGTGCACACTTCTTTATTGATGTCAAATTAACACTTACAAACACACATAGATATATATATATATATATATATATGAAGCCTAATTAGTTAACTTGTTAGTTGGGATTTCTTTAATGTGTAAGTGTTATATTCTTATTTATTTAGAATATCGAATTTCCTTTTTTTTTAAATTAGAATATCAAATTTCAGTACTTCTAAAGTATTGAAAATTTTTCACAATTAACTGATATGAGAGAAACAAAAGTCAAATCTTGCCGCCACTTATTTAGTAACCAAAAAAAAAAAAAAAGAGTCGTCTCCCTCTAATTCTTAAACTGCTCAAACATGAAGTTCAAACTAATTAACTTCAAGTGCTTATAACAACCAGAAACTGATCACAGAGAGAGAGAGAGAGAGAGAGAGAGAGAGAGAGAGAGAGGTGATTATTTACCTTGTTTTCTACAGTTATATTTTTTAAAATCCAGAAGTCCATTGCTGAAAAACGAAAACTGATAACATTTGCTTCATTCGATAATGATATATTATGGTGAGTGCTATGAATAAATGAGTGAAAATCAATTGACCACCACAAAAGATTAGATCAGTGGATTTAATAATGGTAAATTGAAATTTAAGTATGATAAGGTGTTATCCTTGACCTCCAATTTAAGATAATTATTTATATAAATAAGCACTTTCCAAGATTTTTAATGGGTGGCCAGTCCAATCCTCAGATGTAGCATGAAAAGATTCAAACGAAGTGACATATCTTGCATATTATGTAGTCGACTCTATATTTATGGTATACAAAGAACAAGTATTTAGCTTTCTAATTTCTATTTTGCAGGGCTGTATATCAATAAGCATGACTTTGCACCAAACAAGCTTTTGCTTTGTTTGCAGTCACTTGGCGTCCGGGGAGAAAGAAGGAGATGAGTTAAAAAGGAACGCGGATGTAGCTGAAATCCTCAAGGGCACACAATTCAGCAGAATATGCAAGAATCCATGTCAAGGCATGCCTGAAAGAATTGTTGATCACGAGTAAGCAGTATCAATCCACACAATCAACTTTCTTATGTATAATTTGTTGGTCATCAAGTTAAAATAAGTAATCTTTTTGTTAACTTCAGAAAAATTATTGTTGAGATATGAATGTATATATGTAACCTTAATCCAAAAAAATTTCAGCCGCATGATTTGGCTGGGGGATCTGAATTATAGAGTGTCATTGAGCTATGAAGAGACAAGGCTTCTATTAGAGGATAATGATTGGGAATCTCTTCTAGAGAAAGATCAGGTTGGTACTGCCTATTTATTTTCTAATCTGCTTTGTTAGGGATAATTATATTACCACAACAATAATTAATTTTCACACCAAATTATAAATTCACCACTAGTAACTTAAAATTTTAATTGAAACACCGCAAATAAGTTTACATTATAACCTATATCTCTATAATAAAAGTAAAAAATAAAAAATAAAAATAGAAAAGGAAAAGAAGTTCTCCTTCCACCACAATCCATTTGAGATTCAAGCACCCAACACTCTATTCAACCACTCCATAGATTCAAGTTTTTGCCGGGAAAATTGAAAATATAGGCACCGTGCACATCCCATCTTTTTATATCTTCTCTTCAAGTAGATAAATTAAATTTCAAATTGTTTTTTCAAGGACTATGCAGCAAGAAATTGATTTCTGCATTCGGAAAATTTTTATTGTTGTGAATTTGTGATATTAACTTTCATTTGATTCGCTGTAACAACTAAGAAAGATAAACACTTCTGCTGGAGATATCTTGCATTTAAATTCATAATTTAAATGGAAAAAAATTTAATAACAATAGTCCGTCAATGATGTTGTTATCTCAAATTGCAAATCGAGCCACCAAGAAATGGAGAAGCAATGAAGTAAGTGGAGTTCCACGTAAAGTCGTAGCCCCTGACGCTGAAAAAATAAATCTAGGGAAAGGAGATGATAAAAAAGAAAAGGAAAAAAATGTAAATGGTGAATGTGGTGGTTGAAGAAAATATACTATTTTAAGAACTAATAAAATAAAGTTATTAATGTAATTCTATTTAAAGGACAATTAAATAAATAAAAAATGTGGTGTAAGAAATAAAAAGTGTAGTGGTTATATAATTATCCTTAATTTAAATGAAAATGACTTTTGGATTGGGTAAATTAAATATGAATGAAAGTCAATACACACATCTATTGCATTCTCAACTCCCAATTAATGGTGCCATGAGATCTTGAGATGTCAATATTTGGGTTGATGATGTGTTGAATTCACTCATGACTTATGTTAGCTTGAAAGGCAAATGCGCATTTTCAATAATTATTATATATACAAGTTGGCAAGAAGTACTTAAGCCTTTTTATATATTTTTTAATTAATTGGTGTTGCACAAATAGAATTGATAAACATGGATTAGACTATTATAATAATACTATTCAATATATATTACCAAACACATTCTAATTGTGCCCATAGAAATGGAAAAATGGAGGCTTTTATTTTTATAGTATATAATAATATGGGAGTTTATCATAGAGGTTTGACTTTTGATGAATTGAATATTACAGCTGAATACGGAGAGAGGAGCGGGAAGAGTATTCAGTGATTGGAATGAGGGTAAGATAATATTTGCCCCAACTTACAAATATTCACATAATTCTGACTCATATGCTGGAGAGACTGTCAAGTCTAAGAAGAAGCGAAGAACCCCTGCATGGTACTCTCTCTCTCTCTCTCTCTAAAAATTAGGACTCAACACGACGATTCATGTCATGCCCGTGTCACATATTATTAGTATTTGAATTATATTATGGAAATAAGAGATCGTATACCAAATTTCAGGTGTGATAGAATATTATGGCGGGGCAACGGCATGGATCAGTTATCTTATATTCGCGGGGAGTCAAGGTTCTCGGATCACAGACCGGTATGTCTGTCTTCACGGTGGAGGTTGAGACGAAGAACAAAAATTCTACGAAATTTCGGAAGGGTTATTCATGCATGGGGAGGAAAATGGAATATGAAGACTGTATTCCTCAAAGGCATAGCTTTTATGAGTTCTAGTTTTCTAAATATAAATAGACGCAAGCTTGGAAAAGCATGCATATATTGTATAGATGGTCAGTTAGGTGTTTAATTAATGATTAGGACTCTGACGCAGTGTTTTAATTTCTCTTTATTTTGTTCCAGGAGCAATATATGTACCGGTGTGCATATAAGCACGTCATAAATTGAAGAAATTTTAACACATGCGGTAAGAAGATGAAATAGCTTTAATTTTCTAGCAACAAATTGCCACCCAATAAATCATTGACGACTCTAATTGCTGGATGCGGTAGTAATCGTGGTGTCCACTGATTTAAAGGTCATGTGATGTGTAAGTAAACAAGATTTTGCCACATTGTGGAACCCTTGTGCGTCTCATTGTGGATGTGTAGGACGATTGATCATTAGGACTTAGGAGCACTGTAAACGACACTAGGATGGGGAATTCATGAAGAGTCCTGCTTTTTGTATAGGGAAGCCTTCACAAAATTTATTGTCTGACTCTTAAATTATTTTTCCTCAATAACACATACACGTACGGGGTAAAAGCCCCTTGGGGAGTTTGGATGCCTTTACTTTTTTATTCGAAAGAAAGCAAAAATGAGTACATGGGAGTAGAGCTAAGATCGGAAGAGCACACGCATGCAAGACAAGCACTAGCCACAAATAGTTAAACAGACACAGGACAGAAACCACACACATGATAGATGAAAGAAAGTGGTAGGAGTTGGGCAGAGTGACCCTCCTCTTTGTTGGATTTGGCTTCCAAGATAGCAGCAAAAGAAGCCACAAGGGCAGGATCTCTCTTTCTTAATTTTATCCATCACAAGTTTCCTCTTTATTCTCTCCCGGGAGCAATACATACGGAAATTGCTGAAATATTAATTCATGATCAAATGAATTGTGAACAGAGCTTGAATTCTCTGCAAGATATATTGCAATCTCCCTAAACTCAATGGCACTAGATGGGGTGGTATGTGTGGAGAAATTTTATTTTACCAACACGCAGACATAATAACATATATGCATGCATACGTGGCCACACACTTAAGTTACAAGCTCCCCAAACTTGTAGCTTAGATAAATGCACATAGGCATAATAATATGCCTGTGTCTAGGCCAAAAAAAAAAAATTTCTCGATATGTGTGATATCATTTTATTTGAAAGTGATCGATGTGTAACGACACGTCTGCCAAGTGTATATACATTGTTTGCCTCATTGTGGTTGTGTAGCATGATTCATTTGGAACATTATGAAGGGTGATAAGGGGGAGGAATTTTGAACCTTTAACTTTCCCTAACCCCGTCCCAAAAGTACCTCTCCAAATTAGTAGTGGATTAGGAAAATTCATCTTTGGTTGACATACAGCGCAACTTGATCACGTACAATATGGGATTTTCCCACTCTCCCCCATGCCCCTCTCCAATTGAGATATTTTCTGTTTCATTCAAAAAAAGACAATTTTGGTAATATTTCTACAGAGCCAACATGAGCTCTGTGCCTAGCACTTTTCCCCTCAAATCAAGTGTTAGCTCTACTAACAAAACCCGCTTTGGCTTCATGGAAAACTGGAAGATTTTGGACCATGAAGTGCAATTAGATCCTCTGTTCGGGAGATTCACATTACTATTACCAAATTATTACAACAATTATGATTGGATTGGCATGGTGTGGAGTATAGAGTGGATAAAGAAAGATAAGCAGATGCCATTAAAGCTGAAACAGGGTTAAAAAAACTCAACCGAAACAGTCACACGTACACACACAATAACATTTTATTCTTTAAGAATAGATTGCAATACAAATACAATCGGTCTCACACGCGCGTTTTATTCATCCAAATACACACACACACACACATGTTCCAGAAATTTGATTATTCATTTCACACGCAAACTGAGCTTCACTGTTGTTGGGTGCGGGAAATTACCAATTTGAACTCTTCATTTCCCATATCGAGTTGTTCTTCCCTAATCCTCAAGGCTGATTCTTCAACAGATTTTACGCACCCATGTACCTCAATCTTCCAGAGACACGGTATCTCAGCGAAACTGGAAGGGATTTCCAAGTGCTGGCAGCTTCGCAGAACTAGCTGCTCAAGATTGGGGAAATGATCACTTTCAGCATGCCAATCTTCAATCTGTATTCCATCAAATTCCAAGTATCTGAGTCTTCGAAATTCTCCTTCACTTGTTTCCCACACTTTCTCCTCAAATGTATCGTCCCGTAACTTGAGAACCTCAAGCTTTGGTAATGCTCCTATGATTGCCATTTGTGTTGCGGCTAACTCAAAGTTAGAGAGAGTCAGCTGTACAAGGCTCGAGGGTAGGCGGTTCAAGTCTGGATTGGCATCGTCTGTGTCATAACTCGGGGCTAAAGAAAGGCTGAGGGATTCGAGCTGATCAAGGAATTCCAGGGCGGGATAGCGATAGGTATTCACATGCTCATCCCAAAATGCTGCAAGTTTACATTTTAGTCTCCGGAGACTGGGTGAACATCTCAAGATTTTCTCATCAATCTCATCATAAATGAAAATAGATGAAAGTTTTTGTAGGTTATTTACTACTGGGTTATTGTCATCCTCAGTTGCAGCAGCTTTGTCACGCCAAGATTCACTGAATTTTGCGCCACCTCTAAATTGTACATGTCTCAGCTTCACCATGTCGAAAAGAGTCTCCGGTATTTCAACTACTTCTCTATTGTCCACAAGAAGAAATTCGAGGTTCTCAAACATCTCTATAGATGGTGGTATAGAAGAAACAGCCAAGAATTTCAGAAGATCCAACACATCACTTCCCATTGGATTATATGTTCTCAAATCAATGGTAGAAAAATCCAATACCTTGAGATTTTTAAAGCTTGAAAACATGAATGTGGATGGAGCAGGCAATTGTCCGAATAGAGAGTGAACATGAAGTCCAAAAGGTCTCGAAAAAGCTGGGACTGAACAGACTGAATGCTAAGCCGTTGGTGCTTCTCATATATCGAAAGCTGACTAAAGTACCAAAATGAAAAACATTAGTGAAGAATATATTAATGCAAGGCAAAAGAATTAATTTAAGGAGAACTTACTTTCGGATTGCCTTCATGAAGTTATCTGTTCCACCTATTCTCAAGCACATATCACGCAAGAGATCATGGACATTACAAGATTTGACTCCACCGTCGGATCTCCATTTAGCAACAAGTACTAGACTCCTATTTATGAGATCCATGAGGTACTCCTCTGCTACATCCTCCAGCTGCTTGTTCTCTTCTTTTCCCACGAACCCTTCGGCAATCCATAGCGACGACAACTTTCGCACTGGGATCTCTCGGTCTTCCTCAAATACTCCAAAGTAAAGAAAACATGGCTTCAAATGCAATGGTAAATGATTGTAACTCAACTCGAGTATATCCATGTACTCATTTGGCTCTTTTGATAAGTGTTCGCTTAATCTTCTACCGACATCATTCCACAGGGAATCTTCCTTCTCCATATTTGCAAGAACTGCAGCTATCACAACAACTGCAAGTGGTAATCCATTACAGTTTGTAGCAATTACCTTTCCAATGTCTACCAATTCTCGAGGGCATTGCTGGCTGTGAAACACCTTCCGCTCTAATAACTCCCAGGATTCATCGTTAGACAGGAAGCGCAGAGGATTAGTGACAGCAAAGGGTGAAGCTTTCCAAGCGACATTTTCATACCGACTCGTAAATAGTATTCTGCTTCCATTCCCATCATCTGGAAAATATCTGCGAATATCAAACCATGGTTCCACATCCCATATATCATCCATGACAATGAAGTATCTCCTTCCCTTCAGGCTTTTGTAAAGCCTTTCACCCAACTCATCATCATCCATGTACTTGACGGCATCTCTGTTTAGGCCACTCCTTGATGTTAAAATGTCAATCAGCATATTTCTCTTCTCGTAAGTTTGAGAGACAACGCACCAGGCACGTAGGTCAAAATGATAAACAATTGACGGATCATTGTATATTTTCTTTGCTAATGTTGTTTTACCAAGCCCAGGCATCCCAAAAATAGAAATGATTATTTGCTTGCGTGGACCTCCAAAGAGTTGTTCTTTTATTTTATACGCCTCATCATCTAAGCCAACAACAATATCCTCTCCAACTACACGGGAGGTAGTTTGAGCTTTCATGGTAGGTACCTGTGGACTTGGACGTTCTGGAGTCATTGTAAATTGAGCATTGTAATTCATTTTTCCGAATTGCGTTCTATTATCTTGAACCTTTTCCATAACTTGAGGAAGCCTTATGGAAAGATACCAGACAGGAGCAAATGAGTTGATAAGGTACGCAACTTCATATGCTATGTTTCGAATTTGTATCAAAAATTCTTTTCGAATTTGTGTCAAAAATTCTTTTCGAATTTCTATAAAAAGTTCTACCTTTCTATCCCCAAGGATGGATCGCAAGTATATTAGCTCCTCGTGGATTGTTCTAATCTGATCCTTCACGGCAAAAATCCTATCATCCATGTGATTCATTAGATCCTTGAGATCATCCAAGAGAGAATCAACAAGAGACAGAGAAACCACAGCAGTGTTTGGCACCATTTCACTTGCTTTTGTTAATAGATTTGAGGCCGTTATGCAATGATCTTTAATCTTTTCTCTCAATGACTCCATATTTCGCAACAAATCAGAAAGTTGCTTATTCATCAGAGCCACGGAAACTCTATCAGTGGTGAAGAAGAAGGAATATATGAAACTCCCCACAGCATTTGACACATTCTCGACATGAGTCATGACATCGTCCTGGCTGCAGCTACTTGTCTTCTCAATAATGGCAGGCTGCGCTGGCATATCTCCAAGAAAGGTAATCAGAAATCTCAACTCCATCTTGAGTTTCTGAATAGAATCTTTGACACTACGAATGAAAGGTGGCTGAAGGCGCAGTATTTCTTCCAAGATTTCGAGGAGAAGGTCAGTAAAGACAGCAACGAGTTCATTAGGATTAAGAGGAGTGCCCATAGAATTTGGAACTTTGAAGAATGCTTTAAGCTCAGACATATAAGCCTTGAACAAGAGCGAGAAAGTTCTGTCTTCTTCACTATTACGACTGTAACCCCAGCAAAGACCTGCTGCATTTTCAAGATGCTCCAATGAAATAATTATTCTTTCATCTCGGGAGCATAGTTTTATTATGTAGTGGGTGACAATTAGAACGAGCTGTCCCTGGCCATCAAACCTCTGAAGCCTTTCATTCTTGAATCGAGATTCAAGAAGTCGCCCAAGATTGCTCGTTGAGGGAACAATTTCACGCCCTCTTTCTACTGACATTTGAATCTGCGGAAGTCCAGTGAGAAAGATGGAATGAGTGCAATGATCAGCATTGCAAGACTTCTGATGAAGATATGTGTGTGTATAAGCAAGAATAACTTTACATTAGATTTGCGGACTTATTTTCCTATTCAAACTATAACATTGAACCCAGAAAATCCAGAATGCTCAAGCACAGGTGCTGTGTGCAACAATATTATCCACAATTCTTTTAAGCTAATTAACAAATAAAGCCACTTCATGTCTATCTCTAGTGCTAAATCAAGACTATCATGCATATTATTTAATTTTATTTTAAGGGTAATTTACAATATAGGTTCTCAACATTTCTCTTAATTTCATGCAACTTTGTGTTTATTTTCTATCTTACTAGATCCTCAACCTTTCACTTAATTATTAGCACATTTCATTCTTACTAACGATTTCCTTCTATTTTGGTACTAACCACTTCTAAAATTTTGAAACACTTGCCCTCACATTAAATAAACAAGACAAGAAAAAATGTTAAATTTTAAAAACAATCCCCAACCTTTGCGAAATTTTGGAGATCCATCCTTATTCTTTTTATCAACATGTGGGTCCTGAAGCTTCTAAAAAATTTGGATGAAAGATCTGCTTGGCTCTACAAAAATATAACACAATCAGCGATCCGCCCCTCGATCCACGTTCTGCGCATCAGATCGAATTGGGTCGGTGCGGATCATGGATCAGTGCGGTCCATCAACCGATGTGTTTTCCTTCCCCCACTATTTTTTATCTTTTTTTTTGGGTGGTAAAGCCTTTCTCTTGCAAGATTTATATGACCAAACTCCCTAAATTTATAATATGATCAAAAACTATATGAGTTTGATTTTAACATTTTAACTTCTTTAAAAAAAAAAAAAGGGAAACGAATCAAAGATCAAGAAAGCAGATTCCAATCGATCCATATCCATCCCGTGATCCATGACGGATCGGAGAATTTAATCCGATCTGCAAATCGGCAAATGTTTTTACAATTTATGGGGTATCCATTGACTTTTAGTGTGGATCAGATTTTTCAGTGTGCGTATCCATTATGTTATATATATATATATATATATATATAGACACACGCAATCGGAAACAATCTAATTTTTGAATAAGCAATCCAGATCGCTAATTAAAACAAGGAGATAGGGGACTTAATCACTTCATCAGAAGTAGGAGGAACTAAAACACAAATGATCAGTAAATTTTCTGAAAACACAAATCAGTAGAATGGTGAGCAGTAGGAGGACATACCTTTTTAGAGTAGTCAAACAAAAATCATTTGGGTATGGAATGCTTTCACCAGACGAAGCTGGCAGCTTCCCCAATTATAAGAAAAATAAAAAGAGCTGTATCATGAGCAGAGGAACTCAGGTTTTGCACTATTCATGTAAAGTAGGAGAACCGATTGCTTCAACGCGCTGTTTATATAGCGGTTTATCTATAGTGGCAATTTGGACAACAATTATTCTCAGTAGGTAGAACTTACTTAAAGTCTTACTCACAGTAGCTAAAAATACTTAAGTGCCCCTAACTGAGTTTGTAGAGAGAACAAAATCCATTCAACCCCTCACAACCACCAACACCACTCTCAGTGATTTACTCGCTCCACCCCCCTTATCTACTGATTTCATTTAGACCTCAACTGCAGTTCGATTTCATCCAATCTCCAATTCCCCTAAAGATCTGACCCGCCATTTTACTCCGGCAGCTGCAACCATCAGTCAAGCTGCTGATTGCGAGTATTTTGCCCCAAATCTGCAGCAGTAATGTGATCAGTGGAAGTGGAAGCTAGTACAGCAAGTTTAACTGATGGTTTCTCCCGATTCGCAGCAGCCGTTTTGGTAGGTGAACCAGGTGGTGAGAGAGCTTGCTTTCCCCCTATATCTAGTATTAACGAGGTCCCTTTCTTCTTCTTGTTATCCGATCTGATCATCAAGTGATATAAATGCAATAGCAAAAATTAATCTGTCTAGAAAATAAAACCCAGAAACAAAATTCTGATTTCTTGAACTTTGATTAGAATGACCAACCAGAAATTCTGATTTCAGCACTTCCAGATTGGAGGAACACTTCAGAAATGGGAAATAGGTGTTGAAAGTAAAATGAATCCGACTCCAAATGCCAAGATCTGCAAGGGGGAACAGCCCGAATTTTGAACCGGCAATCTCAGATATTCGAATTTTCTGCTCCCGGTTCTGGAGCCAGAAGCTAGAAATCCGAAATGCCAGGCAGAATTGAGATAATGTAACCAAATTCCAAACGAAACCACTCTGAAACCGAGAAACCCACTCGGAGTGAAGCTGAAGATCCGTGACCCAGCAGAGACACAAAAACCCAGCAGTAGAGACGAAGAAGCCAGCTCAGATTTGTGCAGAAAATGTCTAGAATCCACAAACGGGAGGAGTGGAGAGACGAGGAACTCTCTGCGCGACTCACTCAGGGAGGACGAGGGCGTAAAAGTAAATTCACGGTTCTGCGTAAATTTTTTTGTAAACTGCTGCCTACAAGTAGCGGAATTGGTTCGGACAATTTTTTATGTTCTTTATTTTACTAATTTATAATTTTACCTATTATTAATTTGATATTTAATTTGAAAACTATTTAATTATAATTATATATTTCTCATTTTTTTATATTTTTAATACGTATTTTACTTCTTTTCTTATTATAAATTATTTATATTTTGATAAATAAAGAGTGTTAAATAAGCTCTTTGTTTAGTATTGTTCTTTGAATTTAAAAAGAGCCGGACTGCAAATGTCACAGTGGTCCACTCGTCCAGCACCTATTGATTTTACCATTTTCTCCCGGGATTAAGGTCGGAATTAACCTTGAAAACTCCAGCCACCAACGGAACGTTCATAAAGGTGATGGGTGAAAATATTCAAGCATGAGACAAGTTTAGTGCCATTACATTACTAAATACACGATGTGACATAATATAAACTTTTGATTTGATTTGAAAAAGGTTTGTTGATATATTAAAATTATGTCACATCATTATCTCATATCATATGGTGTTGAAATATTCGTAAAGTAATGGGATGAGAGACTGAATTTTAGCGCTACCAAATAGGCATATTCTATGGTTTTGGTATCCAATGAGTGCCTATCACACAACTCATTAGACACCATAAGATAATATTTAATGTACACTATAGAAAAACTGATATCAGATACCACATAAATAATTTTAAAGAGACAGTTCTTTCATATAAAAAAGTAACATATTTAGATGGTTATCTTTAAGAAGCATTTATTTTAATTCTTCATTTCAAAATATTTGTATATTTAGATGTTAATAACCAATAAAATCAATAACCAAGAAATAAGTATTAGAGGTGTCAAAAAGATTTAGGTGTTGGAAGTTGTAATTATTAAATTATGGAGTTTTGATTTAACCCTGCAGATTTAGAGAGGTAATTTAAAGAGTTTGATGGAGCTCTTTTTTTAAAAATACTATTACTCTCTATAATAGAGAACATTTCTATTTAAAGAGTATGTGGCCGTGAGGTTAATATAGGTCAGTAGATCTTGGCGGTTAGACCTGCGTGGCCTACTTCATTTAGCGACTTAATGACCTAGCAATGACATGGTCAATCTCAGGTCTAAGAGCTCGTTTGATCCTATTTATTTAGAGAATTTATAGATGAAGAGAGAGGTAAAATATGTATTAAAAATATAAAAATGTGTGAAATATATAGTTATAATTGAACAGTTGTCAAATCAAATATCAAATTAGTGATAGGTAAATTTATAAATTGAGAAAAAAAAGGGATCAAACAAGCTCTAAATCCTCTAGCTCTTGAGGTCGTATTGATGACATCTGATAAGGGCATGGTCAATCTCAGGTCTAAATCCTCTAGCTCTTGAGGTCATATTGATGACATCTGATAACGCTAGCTAGAAGGCAACTTGTATAGCCATCTGTACACTTTGTCACTTAAGGCTAGTGAGACTATTGCATTAAATATAAAGTCTGCCTTATCCTTGTCCTTTTCATGTAGTCATTCAGCTAGCAATTAGACAAAAAGACTGAATATATGTAGTCCTTTCCTTTCCATGATTGTACTTGCAGAAGCCTTCCATTGGCCAAATATTACTATTTCCGTCTCACAAAGATAGTCCAGTAGATATTTTCACATAGATTAAGAAACAATAGCTAATATAGTTGAAACATTAAATTTTACTTTATTTTTTCACATATACCCTTATGTCTTATTAATTGTTTGAAAGACTTTCAATACATAAGTAGTTGAATAACAATAATTAATGAAGAGTAAATATGGAAATGAAACATTAAATACAGATGCAATATGATCAGTAGACTATCTTTTTGATACATATTCAAAATTAAATAATGAACTATCTTTTTGGGATAATTATAGTATATGCGTGTAATCGTTACTTACTCAAAATGCATAATATAAATGACAGGAGAAATGCCTCAAGCATTAATTCCTTGGCCCGTAAGCAAATCTATGTCTTTCTTTTATTTATTCCTCTCTCAAATTTCTTCATAAATTCACCAAGCTCTTGCAGTTATTGCTCAAATCAATTCAAAACAAAGTTTCCCGCATAAACAAATTCGTTTATTGAATCGAAACTAAATTTTGACATCAACAGATTTAGAGATACTCTAAATTGTATATGTATAAAGGTATCCATTCTCCTAGCAATCAGATTGCACCACTTAAAATAACGTTATATACTCCCTCCATTTTATAAAAATAGTTCAATATTTATTTTCACATAGATTGAAAAAGGATTGATAATATAGTTGAAATATTAAATTTTATCTTATTTTTCTACATATACTCTTATATCTTATTAATTATTTAAAATACTTTTAATGCATAGTAGTTGAATAATAATCTACATCTACAATCTATATATTTATAATACTAATTAAGTGATGGGTTAATTTTTTCCCGCCGAAAACTCACATTCTATGGAAATTAGGAATCTGATGTCACATTAATGTCGCTGATATCTCATTTATTTTTCTATTTTTATTTTTGTTCACCTTTATAATAACCTATATATTTATAATACTAACTAAATGATGAGTTAAACTTTTCCCTCCGAAAACTAACATTCTAAGGGAATTAGAAATCTGATCTCAAGCTGATGTCTTATGTATTTTTCTTTTTTATTTTCGTTTACCCTAATAATAATCGGAGAATACTCAGTGGTGTGTTAATTTTTAATTTTGCTTAGTAAATTTTAATAATCTATCTATCTATTTACCTTAATCTTTTTTTTTTCAAATTTTCAGAATTTAGTTTATTACATCTTTTAATTGTGCATAGTAATTTTTAATCATCTCCTAGTTATTGAGGCGGAACTTTTAGCTTTTAGAGATGCTTTAGATTTTGATTAACCAAGTACTCTATATATTTATAATACTAACTAAGTGGTAAGTTAATTTTTTCCCGTCTCAAACTGGCATCTTAAGAAAATTAGGAATCAGATATCATGTTGATGTCGCTAATATCCCATTTTTTCCTATTTTTATTTTCGTTTACCCTAATAATAATAATATATATATATAATATTAACTAAGTGGTAAGTTAATTTTTTTCCACTTAAAACTGGCGTCTAAAGAGAATTAGGAATCTGATGTCATGCTAATGTCGCTGATGTCTGATTTATTTTTTTGTTTTTATTTTTGCCTACCATAATAATAATAATCTATATGTTTATATATTTATAATACTAACTAACTGGTAGGTTAATTTTTCCCACCTAAAACTGACATCCTAAGAAAATTAAGAATCTGATGTCATGCTGATATCGTTGATATCTCATTTATTTTTCTGTTTTTATTTTGTTCACGCTAATAATAATCTATATTATGTTTATAATACTAACTAAGTGATTGGTTAATTTTTTTCTTCCTAAAAATGACATCCAAAGGGAATTACGAATCTGATGTCATGGTGATATCGCTGATTTCTCATTTATTTTTCTTTTTTTATTTTCATTCACCCCAATAATAATCTATATATTTATAATACTAATTAAGTAGTTGATTGATTTTTTCCTGTTTAAAACTGACATTCTAAGAGAATTAGAAATCTGATGTCATACTAATATCGCTGATATCTCATTTATTTTTCTATTTTTATTTTCGTTCACACTAATAATAATATATATTTATATATATTTAAAAATACTAACTAAGTGGTGAATTAAATTTTCCCCGCCTAAAACTAGCATATTAAGATAATTAAAAATCTGATGTTATGCTGATACCGTTGATGTTTCATTTATTTTTCTATTTTTATTTTCGTTCACCCTGATAATAATTTAATAATACTTACTAAACGATGTGTTAATTTTTAATTGTGCATAGTAAATTTTAATAATCTATTTATCTATTCATTTTAATCTTTTTTTAATTTTTAGAATTATTTTTATTACATCTTTTAATCTTGTATAGTAATTTTTAATTATCTCCTAGTTATTGAGCCGGAACTTTTGGCCTTTAGAGATACTTTAGATTTCGATTAACTAAGTAAGTGTATCAATCAAATTTTTAATTATCTCTTTCTTTGCGTTTATCTGGGTAAGTGTAGCAATAAAATTCGTAATTATCTCTTTCCTTTTATATTTAAATAATCAGATCAACTTTCAGGCCCCCTAATTGGACAAGTATTCAAGCAGTTATATATATATATATATCACACATATATTTGCCTGCAATTAATCAATTAACATAGAATATCAATTTTAAAAACAGTTGCACATATTTTTTTAATTAATTTCTAGTTTGAATGATATGGTTGATGAACGTTATCACTTTTATTTTTTATTTTTTAATTAATTATTTGCTTTAGTTTATTTTAGAGAGAGATGTGTGTGTGTGTGTGTGTGTTAGATTAGCTAGTATATTAAAAGAAGGAATGAGTGGAAAAGTTTTGATTTCTTACTTCGCCCCTACTTATTTCCCCAAGGAGGAATGTGTGTGTGTGTGTTAGATTAGCTAGTATATTAAAAGGAGGAATGTGTGTTAGTTTTGCTTTAGTTTTTATTTTTTATTAATACTAGTTTTGTCACGTGCGTTGAACGTATTTTGTTTTACTTTTTACTTGAAATCGTGTGGATTTTATTAGCATTAATTTTGTAAATTGGTAATTCAGTAATTTTGGAAAGATCCCGTCCATAAGATAATCGCAATTAATATTATTGGTAAGATCGTACTGGACAAGAAGCTAGTGAAAGATAACATATACTAAGTAATTAGGTGAAATTGAATAAAAAAACTAATATATCAAAATAATAGATCTTATTGTACAATCTATGTAATTGATAATACATAAAACATTAATATTTGTTTTAATAACAAAATAAAACAAAATACACGACATAATGTATAACACATGTCTAAAAATGAAATTCCAAATATAAAGTAGATGACACATGTTTTCACATTAAAAAGTCAAAAATTGCATTATAAAATTGTCTGTCTGATTGTTCATTAAGCTTGTTTTTTCATTTTGAAAACATCTAATACAAACAGGAAGTAATTTTCATACACGACACCTCATACTTATATAAGTAAAATAAAATAATGTATGATATAGAGATTTGATAAAATGAACATATTATATAGAAACTAAACATAAAATAAAAGCTAGAAGTATGCCTCATTTCATTTAAAAAATACATTTACAATATCATTGTCCTGGTTAAATTTATAAGGTAAAATTTATCATTATTATACCTACTAATTGTATAATTTTTTAGACATTAAATCATAGGCCAAGAAAATAAAAAGAAGAGAATTACAAATGAGATGGGATAAATAAAAATATAGAAGTTTTTGGGCCGGTAGGTATATGAGCTTAGCAAACTTTAAATTTAAAAAAAAATTATTGTTCAATGAACAGTAAAATGACACTTCACCTTTTTTTATATAATAGTGATAACAATAAGTTCAATCAAACCTTCCATATCTTTTGATTTTTCCCCTTTTTTCCTCTTTCACTTCCCTTTAATCTTCACGCCAGTTATGAATAAATTTTTTTATTTTATTAAATTAGTCTGTTATAAGATTAATTTTATAAGTTACAATATTTTACAAATTCTTTTTGTCTGTTGCACATGTTACAATTCAATGAAATATATATACATGCAAAAATTCAGTTGATCACTCTTAAATAAGTAGAATTTAAAAAAAGATCATTTAAATATAATGTAATGTGATCTTAGATTGACTATCTTCCTCAACATATATCAAGATCTGCTTTGCATTCGATTTATTAGTATACTCATACTATATATGTACGGTACCATCAATTCAGTATCATTTTTTTTCTTTACAAATTTTTCACTTATTTTAACAAAGTTCAGTATAACATTATTACTAATTATTACTTCAAATACATGTGCATATATTTCAAAATTTTACATAAGACGTACAACGCACGTACTTATCACTCGTAATTAATTAGGAATACATATGGAAATGAAAAATTAAATACATGAACTACTAACTTTGAGAGTATTAGAAACTTCCAGAAGTGCCTCAAATAATGTAACGAACAATTCTAGGGGAACATGAAAAGGGAACATTATTAGTTGACATTCTCATGTGGCATACATTCATTAGGTGATGATTACATAATTATTTTTTCATCAGCTAATATAAGTGTGCAACATAAGAATGCCACTTAAAAATATCTCATTTTCGTGTCCCCTTAGAATTTTTCTAATGTAACTAGGGGCACAAAACAAAGTTCAAATGCCCTTAAAAGAATGAGAAGCGTATTAGTAAATGCGTCTATAAATGATGTCTCTAATAATAAATAGGGACATATTGAGTACTAGAAGTGCCTCTAATAATATACGTATAAATATATATATATATATATATAGGCCGTGCAGAACAAATTCTATTAGAGACACTTAATTAAATGCCCCAGTTAAATAATAGAGGTGCTTATATGTATTTTCTCATAATTAATTGAGTAATAAATAAATATTAATTATAAAGACACATCTATACGCCCCTATTATATTTAAGTTAAATTTAATTAAATAAATAATAATATTGACACTTATTATTATTATTATTATTACTACTACTGCCGCCGCCGCCACCACCACTACCACTACTAGTAGGGCAAAAGGAAAATATTTCTAATTAAATAAAAACTGAAACAATAATAGCATGTTAAATCATAAAATTTTTAATTGCATGCCAAAGAGTAAATATTCAAACATTACAACGAATAAGAAAGAATATCAAGTAAAAGTAGCTAATAATTAACAGTAGCATGATATCAAATTCTTAATTTATATCAAATTCTCCCTAAAAATACATGCTAACTTCGTTCATCTTTTGTTCCTTTGACCCGGCGGCATGAATAGATGTAACGTCTATGTAACCGCGAACTTTGCTGCTAGCCTCGATGCTTCTTGTTATTACACATGCTTGCATCGTGAGTTCTTGGATCTCCTCGTCGTGGGTGAAATAGTTGTGTTATCTTGTGATATTAGCCTACAAAAAAATATTTCTCTCTTTATATGCATTAATTAATATTAAATATAAGAAATCAAAAATATTGCTTATAGAGACAAGAATATAACAAGGCTTTTTGCTCCTACTAAATGGAAAATACAAGATAAAGTAAGCTTCCTTCATCCAATAAAAACATTTGTAAGCCATTTTTCATGATATTTAGAAGCAACAATTCAATAACAGGGAGCTAATATCTTAAATTAAACTCATCAAACTTCTTACAACATGGAAGATAAACAAGAAATACAAGTCTAGAATGAGAGCATTAATTAACAATTATTGATTTCTATTTAAATCTCAAGTCTTGAGACATTTAAAAATGATTAAATTACAAATGACTTTGAAATAACTTGGTCCCATCAACAATGATACAGTTATTCTCCAAAGTCATGCTCAATGCAAAGCTAATAACTAATGTCTAACTCTCTATCCACTATTGATTTTCATTAGTATGTACTCATTTCAACTTTCGAAATAAAGTAACAGACATACGTTGCATCCACAAATTAAGGAACGTAACCAGTATAGATAAAGAGAATAACTTATTCATTTACGACTAAATTTATATCTTCATCCAAGAGCTGGAGGATTAAGAAAACAAATTCATGATGCAAGGTCCATGCGCCCCAACCAGTTAAGACTAAATTATGCAAGTCATTGCACAAATAAGTGGCAAGGAAGCTCTTAAAATATATGGAATTGTTTATCCAGTTAAAGTACGAGTTTTTAAACATAAAAGATCCAAATTACTCATAGTACAATGGGAATTGGAGTGCAAGAATCACTAACACTAACACTAACAGAGGAAGCTTCCAAGAAATGGTTTAACAAGCCACGTCTCCGCCTCAACATTTGCTCGCGTTCCAAAAGTGCCTCCTCTCTAGTCTCTTTTAATGGGTTATTCATCTTGTTGATAAGAAATTCAAATCAAATTGTGTGACTTAAATGGAAACTTGGACTGCTACTCCAAATGTCTTAACAATGTATCCTTCGTGAAACTTAGCTACAATATGATGCACAAGTATCTTTATAAATAATTTATAGTGCCAATTCATGGATCATCTTAATAGATAAATCATCTTTAGAGTTCTTGCCTTAACCTCCGAGTAATTCTCCATTGAATTTTAACTTTTTCCCTTTAAAACAAAATGCTTGGAGTAATTCTAATTGCCACTTAGCATCAGAACTCCCAATCGATCAATGTTGCTATGGTTTCATATGCCACTTTGATTTCCACAACCCGATCCCAAACCCCCAATTTTATTCAGCAAACAAGAATTCATTCTCCAAATCTGAAACCCTTTTCCCCTTAAATTCGAAGGAGGTCTAGCGAGCACATAGTGTGTGTGTGTCTGTGTATATATATATATTAAACTAAAATTCAGAACTATAGAGAGCAATAGCAAAACCCTTAAATCAAATCAGGGGAAAAGAATTGAAATTAGTGAAAAGCAAAGCAAGAATGATTATATCGCCAATATGAAGGAAAGGCATTCGAATACACAGAGTGATATCATGAACACTTACCTCTTTTGGTCATTTCACTGCGGCTGATGAAGAAAAACTAGAAGACGATTGGAAGGAAGATGGTTGGGGAAAATGAATTGAATTTGTGTCGTTTGTCGTACTGAAAGCGTGGTTTGTATAACCCAAAACTTCAATTTTCCTTCCCCCGAAATTTCAATTATTACTGCCACACTTTTCTTAAATGGATAAACTTATTAATTTTTTTGTGTCATACTGAAAGCGTGGTTTGTATCTCCCAAAACTTCAATTTTCCTTCTCCCGAAATTTCAATTATTACTGCCACACTTTTCCTAAATAAATAAATTTATTAATTTATCAATTAATAATTTTTTCGAAACAATTAATTATTTTTTTTGAAACATCAATTAATAATTTTTTTGGAAACAACTAGAGGCGGTTTTATATATCTAAACTCTTATCTTATATATATACACGCATATATATTAAATATGATAGTGGTCATATGTAAGTTTTCCTGTCAAAACTACTATCTTACTTTTACATGCTTATTTTATTTTATTTTATTTTATAATAATAATAGTAATCCATTAGTGATATTATCCATTAGTTACATTTTGATATTATTTTACTTTTTAATTATATATAAATATTTATATATTTTTATTTTATAAATAATATGGTATTTGATATTTATTGGTGTTTAATATATCTATTCTATTAGTTTTTAGGCTATTTTTAAAAATTTAATATTTCTTTTAAAATTCTAACAATTGACAGATAAATTTCAAATCTTGGGTTTTTGGAGCCTCTTTTTCATTTCAATTAAATGCATACTCGTAAGATTAAGTGAATAAAGTAAAATTAAATTAATTTTAAAAATTTTATTTTAATTTAATATGATAAAACACGGGTCGTATAACCTATGACTGCATGTTTAGTATATTACTTAATTTATTATTTATTTTTTTCTAGAAACCTATATATTGTAAAAATTTAAGTTAGGGGAATACAATAGTAATAATACTTGATATGATGATTTAGAACAAAAATAAAAAATTCTTTTAATTCTTTTTAAAACAGAAATTGGTTAAAAATTAATGTGTGAAGTAAATCATATAAATTCTATCATTTGTTGTAATATTGTTTACCTTGAGTTTTTTTGTAATAGGAGGGTGTGTACTTTAGATTTTTAGAATATATTTAGTAAATAGTGATTTTTTTGGATAATGCGTGACACTATGTGAGGAAATGCAAAAAATAGTTTGTCTGAAGCATGTGGTGAAAAATGAATATGGAAAAGAATTCATTTTTACAAATGAATATCATCCACACTCTAACCGTGTTCATGAATTTCTTGTATGGATGCTTATTGAATAAAGATGTAGGTGTAGGGTAATTTTAGCGTTATATAAATTTCGTATGCTCTCTTTTCCAAGGTTTTTTGATTTCTATACTCAACCTGAAATTAATTCTGTATTAAAAAAAATTTCTCATTCATAAGACTATTATTCTATGAATGACAATTTAATAAGATTTGTACCAAGTGAAAATATTGTACTTTTCAATTTAATTCTATTTATGCATATTAGTAATATATGTATATGAATGAGTAGTACATAATAAAATTGTGCTTATTTGGTTTTTCAAATTACCACGTATTTTTTTGGCCAATTATTCTATTCTGTGCAACGTACAAATATACAACTAGTACTTTTATTAGAGGTGAACATAAATCCCTCCCTAGTCATATATTTAGAGGCATATATTTTCTGCCCCTAATTTGAATAATTGTTGCTAATTTTTGAGAAGAAATTAAGAAAATTTATTTCCGCCACAAATATTATTAATAGAGACTAAACATACTTATGCCCCTAGTCACAAAGTTAATAGTGATGCTTAATATGATAAGTGAACTATTTTTTTGAGACGGACAAAAATGAAATAGTGGACTATCTTTTTGAGATGGAGGTAGCAGGCATTATTGCACTACATTTAAGTTGTGCTACTTAAACAAAAGGACATAAAAATTTTTAACAAAATTGACACAAAACAGGGTATGATCTTTCGATATATTATGTCACTTTTTAATATGTGATAATCACATAGAGTGTATGTTTATTTTGCCAAGCTTTTTATCCAAAAAAAATTATTCAATATGATACATTGCACATGACCTTAAATAATGAACTTTTTTTGCAACCCATTAAATAACAAATCGAATTAAGTAGATTATTATTATAAATTTACTTCAATTACACTCTCTCCAACCCACGATAAAATAACACGGTTTATGGCCAATTTGGAGATCTAGATCTTGGACAAAGTGCCGCATAGCGACCCTTTTTGTGTAGTTCCATTTTATTAGGGAACGGCCATTCCATGCATTTTTTTAATCCCACTTTATATTAAGACTGCCAAGTGTATGTACATCGTGTGCCTCATTGTGGATGTGTGGCATGATTCATTTGGAGCATTATGAAGGGTGATAAGAGGGAGGAATTTTGAACCTTTAACTTCACGTAACCGCACCCCTAAAGCACCTCTCCAAATTAGTATTGGATTATTGAATACAACAATTATGAAGGCGGAGATCAGCTAGGGATGCATAAGGACCCGGTCGGCTTGTAACCCGGCCTGTAAAAACCCCGAGCCGAGCTGGCTCATGGCTCGTTTAAGATGGGCCCGAGCCGGAGCTGAATCCCAAATTCTGGGGCAAGCTCGAGCCGGGCCGGCCCTTATAGCTCGGTGGGCTAAACCGACCGGCCCATAATTACCGACCTAACGGGCCGAGCAAAGCCCGCCCATGTCAAACTTAAGCAGGAAAGAAAAAATTTAAATTAAAATGGAAAAAAATTTTTAAAAGCTGAGCTAGACGGGCTGGCTGGGCTAGGCTCGGAAAAAGCTCAAGCCAAAACTTGAGTCAAGCCTAATTTTCACAGCCGAGCCGAGCTCGAGCCCAAATATTGGCTCGGCTCGGCTCGTTGACATCCCTAAGATCAGCTGTCCCTTTTGCAATCCCACAAATAGAAAATTAACACCTAATAAATTTTTACAGCTAAGCATTTTCTTTATGAATCTCCCAAACAATCCTGAAACTAGCCTCCTTCACCCCACGTCCAATGGCTGCCCGTCACCACCAGTTACCATTTCTGTCGCCATTGCATCGCTACTTACCACCTGCCACCACAGTCTTCACTGGTGCCATTGCCAATACCAGCCAACACAGTCATAAAGCCAACCACCTAATAAATTAAATGCAGCCAACCAACAAACCCAATTGTTTCTAGAAATTTCAAATTTTGTTTCATGTCTTCAATCTGTATTCCATCCAAATCGGGCATGGTGTGGAGTATAGAGTGGATAAAGAAAGATAAGCGGATGACATTAAAGCTGAAATGGCTTGAAAAATTCAACCGAAACAGTCACAGGTACACGCACAATCACATTTTATTCTTCAAGAATTGATTGCAATACAAATACAATCAGTCACACAAACACACGTGTTTTATTCATCCAAATACATACACACACATCTTCCAGAAATTTGTTTATTCATTTCACACACAAACTGAGCTTCACTGTCGTTGGGTGCGGGAGATTGAGACTTTGAAATAGTCATTCCCCAGATTGAGTTGTTCTTCCTTAACACTCAAGGCTGAATCTTCAACAGATTTTATGCATCCATGTACCTCAATCTTCCATAGAAATGGTGTCTCACCAAAACAGGAAGGGATTTCTGTAACAACCCACTCTCTTATCTTCAAATTTCAACTTTTACCCGTCAAAGTCAAAGGTAGAATAGTCAAGTCAAGATCAAGATTAAATTATTAGGTCAAAGTCTAAGGCATCAAAGTGTTAAAAGTGGATAAATTAATTATTCGAGGACTTGTATGAAAATTATTAGAGATTTTAAAGGTCAACTTATATGACTTAGGTTGAGGAGCCTTGAGGGCAAATTTCATATATGCAAGACTTTCTTGGATTTGGAATCAAAATAAACACATTTCACACAAAAGGCACACCATATTCAAGAATTCGGCAGAAAGGGAGAGAAAATGGAAAGGAAAAATGAAGAAGGAAAAACGGAAAGAGGGTTTTGCACCTTATGGACATGGTTTGACATTGGACTCTTGATTTCTTTGTACCATTTCATATAAGTAATATCACGCTCATGCTAATTTTACAATATTTTTGAATATCTTCTATTAATTAACAAACTGTATAGCGGAAGCCTCAACACAAACAGTGGGGACTAGATGTACAAAATGAACAAATTATCTTTATCTTATATAATTTAACATTCTGTAAAAGTAATTTCTTAAACTAGTAAGTTGTTAAATTTTAAAGAATCATTGAAACTAGATTTTTCAATAAAATGTGAAGAAGACAACAAGAATATTAGTAGGTATAGTTCATTGATTACCAAAGCAAAGCCGAATCATTATCCTATAATATAAAAGAACCAACTCGGTTTAGTATTTTTTGGAGCAGTCCTTTACTATTTTGCCCCTACTTTTTTTCACCATGTTTCCTATTTTACCCCCTATGCATACTAATTGTGAATTTGCCTCAATCGTGCAGTCTAGAGGTTTTCTTCTCTTTGCCTCCGCATACTGTTTAGCTATAGATCTTCTATTTCTCCTTCAAAATATTTCATTGTTTTTTCTGCAATGTATTCCGGTTTGAAGGTCCCGTTGATTGTTGTGGTGTCTTTTCTGTTGTTGGTTTCAGATTTGGAGGATTGGCATTGGGTTCGACTTTGTTTTGGCATAATTTCATGACAGAGAGCCCAAATCAGATTTGGGGCTTTTCGAATACTCACTGAGCATCCAATCGGAGTAGGATGATCTGCCTCTCTCTCTGGTCGTCAGCCACTCCGAACTTGCAAAGTTAGATTCTTCGGTGATTCAACACTACCAGAATTATTTGGGGACGTGAAAACTATAGCGTGAAGGTATTGAATAAGAAAAAACCCTAACATTTCAGTTCAATTATACAATGAAGGGATTCTGATTATTTGGGGTTCAGATGGGGAAGTTTGATTATTTACATTGTTTGTTAGAGAATTTAAGTAAATTCTATGTAAATTTTTGCAGTGATTTAGGTGCCTTCCCCCCTTTTTTTGGTGTGTTTGTTAAACGAGGCCCTATGACTGGGATTCCCCCTCATTACATATGACAGTGTGCCTTGCTACCTCCCAATAACTCAGTAAAGTATCGACTACCTAAATGTATAGGAGAAAATCACTTTTTTAATATGTGTTTAGTAATATTTATGGTAAATACACTGTGAGATACACGTGTCTCAATTTGGAAAAATGCACTGTGACTCAATATTTGGGTTTGTGAATTGATTTAGTTTTCAGAAAAATACTACTGTAACTCAATTTACTTAGAATTATCTGTATATGATATCACTATTGCAACATTGCAACGAGTCATGCACATTACACTTTAGTTATTATTACATACTTGTACACACATAAACTTTCTGTATTAATAAAGTCTGTGAACATTTGAGGACTCAAGTTATATGTAATGAATCTTATTTGCTCTTGTAGACAGATTTCACTTTCTAAACTTCTCTATTTTCTCTTGTACTAGTTTTCTTGTTGTTATGACATGGACTGCGACTTAAAGCATCTGTTAAAAAAATAGGGGGTGTATGGCATTGCCCGATATGATAGTTTTTTGTTTTTGTTACTAGAAGAACTTTACCTGTGTCATGATGCTTAGCACCACACAGATTTTAGTGATGTTAGTGGCCGGATTGAGATGTCAAAAAGTGACTTTAGAGATTACCTTGCCATTCTTCAACAGAGGATAGTGTGTGAGATTCGTCACTCTGTGCCCTTTTTACTAACCTGTAGCATGTTACACTTGAAAACTTACTTCTGAACTCATGCTCATTGTGTATCCATTAAATTTCAAGCAGTAAGTTTAGTATGCTTATGAACACATAATAAGGATGCTTATGAACACATAATAATGATGCTTATTCTTAATACTAGGAATAGAATTGTGTGGGCTTTAAGCAGTGATGGTAACTTCTACTGTGAATTGCTTGGAGCCTAAGGAACAATTGGGTTCAAATCGATAATTTTTTGCAATCTCACTTCCATGTATCTTTGGCTTCTAAATGCATGTTTTGTGGTAATTATGAATCAATTTCCCATGTTTTACTTAAATACTCTCTTGTTGTGGATCTTTCGAAATAAGTTTTTCCTTCTTCTGTGAGTGAGGAAGTACTAGATTGTAGTAGTACACCTAAACAAATGTTTATGTACTGGATTTTGAGCTGTAAAGCAACAGCCAGAAATCTAATTCCTCTTCTTATTTTCTGCTTGCTGTTGGTTGCAAGGAATCAAGCAACAAAAAGGGGTAGGAGTCTCTCTTGATGACAAGAAGGTTGATTAACCGAAAAAAGGGAGTCAGGCAACAAAAAGATGGTAACAACAGGAGGCAAGGCCGTTGACATGGATGAGGTAAACTCTTGAGCCAATTAAATGTATTTTTACATCAATATCTATAGATTTGGCGCCTAAGGTATAAAATAGCATCCGATGAGTTGTTTCTGTGGATTTTTTCGGTTTGTGTAGATTTTTTGCGTATATTTATATCATTATTCTTCGATTTAGGTTTTTTGTTTTATTGATGCCACCCGTTTTTCACCCAAAGTTGATGAGATCTTCCTACTGACTATCAACACATCGCACTTCTTTCCGGTACTGCTACTTCTATTTCATATTTTCATGTTAATTGTTTTATATTAAAATTATAAATTGATCAAATTTCAACCCCATAACTCATGCTGCCTTCTATTAATACTATTCAACTTCACCCGCTTTTAATGAAATAGGAAATTCATATCATAAATTTATAATTTATTGGAAAAGAAAGGTAGACTACTGTTGTGCATAAATGGTTGTAAATGATGGAATGGTGGACCTTTTCTCTTGGAATTTCCTTGGTTTCTTTCACTTTACTTTATTTTATTTTAATTTTTTTCACGTGGTAAGTGGCAAAATGGAAAGAAGTGAATTTTTGGCATTTGGGGATGTAGGAGAGAACGGGAAGAATCAAGGATTAAAGACATTTGGATTACTTAAGAACAGGATGGATCTTTCCTTTAGCAATGGCAATGGACCTTTCCTTTTTGTCTAATTAGTTAGTTCCAAAGAAATATGTTAATACTATCGTTTTTATTTGGTCTTATAAATTAAACAAAATAAATTTTTTTGACCATTAATTTTAGAAAAAAACTCCGTGACACGTGCAATGCACGTGCTACACCTGGTATATTATAAAATGTGAAAATATATGTATTATAGAGAGTTGAGCATACTTATTAATACAAAAGGTAATAAAGTCTTGGGTTATTTTCACTCTAGGTCCTCAACCTTTCAATTTTGTATCAATCTTGTCCTCATTCTTTTTTTGGCATACTAAGTCCCTAACCTTTCGTTTATTATTGTATTATGTCCCCAACATTACATTTCGTCCCCAAGCTTTCAATTTTTACTATTAACCCCTTTCAGCCTCCTCAGTTCAAGTATGACGCATAGTCTCAACAAGAGTTCAAAATGCATGTCACTCGATTGCTTGAACTTGGCGTAATTAGACCCTCCATGTCTAAGCATCATTCTCCTACCTTTATTGTCCAAAAAGAAGCTGAAAAAGCGCAGAGGACAATCGAGGATAGTGTTTGATTATTGGCGTCTAAATGATAACACTCATGATGATGGGTACATTATACCAGACAAAGATAATCTTCTCCATTGAATTCAAGGAAGAACTTGGTTTTCCAAATTCAATATGAAATTAGGATTCTGACAAGTCAAAATGCACCCCGATTTCATACCTTGGACATCATTTAGTTGCACCGAAGGACATTTTGAGTGGATGGTTATGCCATTTAGACTCAAAAATGCACCTTCTGTTTTCCAAAGAAAAATGGATAATATTTTTCACCTTTTAAAACTTTTGTGTTTGTTTACGTCGATGATGTTTTAGTCTTTTCAAAAACTGAGAAAGAACACATTGCACACCTTCACACTGTGTTAGCACTTTTTGAAAAGCATGGACTTGTTGTTTCTAAAAAGAAAATAGAGTTATTCAAAGGACACATTGGATTTTTAGGAGCTGAGATCGGCAGTGGAACCATAAAACCGCAGTCTCACATTGCAAAGAAGGGTTTAGCTTTTCCGGATCAGTTGGATAATACCACTTTACTTAGATCATTCTTGGGGACTGCAAATTATGCTCGTTCATATATCAAGAATTTATCTAGGTTTACTGGCACTCTTTAAGATCGGAAGAGCAGTGTTACTGGATTGATTAAATTCAACCTTGAGGATGAAAAGCTTGTTCAAAAAATAAAACATGTAATTTCATCACTTCAACTTTGAAACGCCCTTTAGAATATGATTATTTTGTCATTGAGACAGATGGTTCAAAGGAAGGTTGGAGAAGAGTTTTATTAGCTAAAACTAATGAATTCTCACCAATGAGAGAGGAACAAGTTTGTAGATACGCCTCTGGCAAGTATCATGAAACTGGTTATTTCACTTCTTTGGATTATGAACTACTAGCCATAATTTATGTGCTAGAAGCTTTTGCTTTGTTCACAATTTTTAAAACCCAAATCACTATTAGAACTGATTGTGAAGCTATAGTAAAATATAGCCAACGCAAATCAGAAAAGTAATTACTTTCTAATAGATGGTTAAAATTCCAAGAATATGTTCTTAATAGAGGTCTTAGGATTAAATGGGATCATATTAAAGGAGTCAATAACACCAAAGCTGATAGTTTATCACGAATTTTAAATAATTTGGATAAATTAAAACAGTTTTGTCTAACTGATATTTCCTGTCTTGATAACGGTTGGTTTTTGCAGGAAAGCAAGTTTTGACACTATGCCTCAAAAGGCAAAGGGCAAAAGTCCTACTATTCAACCAAAGTCCATTCTATTTGGCACCACTATCTTCCTGTTTACCCTGAAGATGGAAATAATTTTCAGGAAAAGAGACGTTCAAACTTGAGTTCAGAATAGAAATGTATTCTGGACAACATTTAGAGACTTCCAACTTCTATTGAAGATAGTAAGAAAAAGGTATTCATTCTCAACGCCTTGATCCACTACTTCACCTCTAGAACTGGAAAGTCTACCACCAGTCAAAGTAGCATCGTCCATAGTGACACTATTTCATGTTTTGCTCTGTTTAACGGATGAAAATTTGAGATTTATGCAATCATAGATAAAATCTATACTGCAACCAAAGATTTGCTCAAATTTTACGGAAAATCTAATTTCAAAGAATTTGATTCTTTTTCTGAAGTAGAAAAAGAAATGAAAAGGATTTTTGAAAAAGAAAACTTTTTTATATCACCAAGTGTTGAATATGCCCTAAAAGGTACCATTTCAACACAATCTTTTGCCAATGTTGCAACTATTTCCGGAACGAAAAAGTTTCGCCAAAACTTTATTCTTGAAATTTTCTACTATTTCAAATTAGAAGAACAAAAACGTGAAAAAGTTTTTATCACACTTCTAGATTTTCTAAATCAAACTAGAATTAATAAAATTCATTGCAACTGGATCAACATCTTGATGTTACCATGTAAATGAGTTTTTGTCATGCCAAAAACTATATCCATATTGTAGAGACAAAGTCTCTGTTTTTTCTGGACAAGTTGTGGCCAAACCCTTTTGCAGATGTCAAATTGCATTTGCATAAAGGACTGTTCAGATTAATCTTGACAAATAGATCAAGCATTTCTCAGGAGTTAAGATTTTTCCTCAAACCTTGATTGACTATGGTATTTTATCAGCTTTATATCTTACGGATAAATAACTAAAGTTCAAATTCAACCCACCTCTTCAGAATGTAATTCATTATCTGATGGTTGATTATGCTAATGGATTATATGTGGAACTTGAGGCTACACTTCCAACTTGGGAGCGTAAATTCTATCCTGCTAGAAGCATTTGCAGAATTTACAAAAAGCTATCACATTCGGATATTTATTCCACTTTCCTCAAAATAGGGGATATTGTTCATGATCTTATTATCACTAAAAACAAATCAACTTTGCTTAACCAGATCAAACAAGCAAATGTGAAAGTTTTTGGTTGTGATTGGTCTTGGGACCCTGTAAATCCTGAATACCAATTCAACTTGTTACTGAAGATTATTTCACCAAGGTCTACTGTTCAGAAGACTAATCCCTATTCTTCTTCTAGCCCTTCAAAGTTTTTTATATTGCAGAAACTTCAGCAAAAAGATACAGAAGAATGATGGAGAAAAAGAGTGCACCACAACAACTATCAAAACTCACTTCATTTGGTAGTATTGGTGGAGCCCTTGATCGATATGGAACCGAATCCAAGACATCTTCAATAGCTAGCAAAGTAGAAGACGACGAGGATTTCAACCCACTCAAGATGTGCCTGATACAAATTAAGTGCATTCAGAATAAATTATCTGCCTTTGGTGTCCAAAAGTAAAAAAGGAACCAACAGCCACTATTTAACTTTTGACGAAATTTTGCACAAAATGACGAAGGAGTTTGCAAAATTTTCAACTTTCTCACCGTTGGAAAAGGACAGATCACTATTGGAAAAAGAAAGCCACTGTTCAAGTTACTGTATGGCATTATTTACGGTACTGTGCGGACGCGTTTTTCAACATTTTCACTGTTTTTTTTTTTTGAAAAAGTAGGGGATCTTACTATTTTTATTTGAAAACTTGTAACCATAATGGGACGGATTTGTTTGAACGCAATATCCACCATTACTGCTTACTTTTATAGCTGTATTATGGTAGGCTGCCCTCCCTCAATCCTTTAATGTTTAAAGCACATCGAATTAGCAAGTCTTTTGGTATTGATTTATTGCAAATAAGTGAAATTTTATCCTGTTTGGCAACAAGACAATGTTCAGGATTGGGTTCCTGAATAGTGATACTTTTGGAGTAATCTCTAGTATCAGGAGGTTCTGGAGAGTAGTCTACTTTACATTTCCCTTTGTGAATAGTCAAAATGAAGTTTTTAACTTCAGTTACAAAAAGTTGAATCTATTTTCAAGAAGTGATAATCTTTGTTCGACCATATTCTGGATTCCAGAATATTGAGGGAGTAACAAAGTATATTTTGGTGGTAAATCTATATCAAATAATAATTTGATACAAGTGGTACAAATTTCAATCAAACATTTCAAACATTTGAAACGTCTGTTGAAGGCGGGATATCATTCGCAATTACAACATTTGATATTGTCACTGCCATACCTGTTTTTCCAATCATGAATACAATTGGTTAAACGAGGATCAGGAGTTGGAATAGAAGATGTTCCTACACAACCTAATTGTGTGAACAAGTCATCTTCACCCATTGAAGTGATAAAATTATCAGTGAAATAAGATTCGCAGTTGTACGCAGAGTACTTGACAAGAAGTGTTATTGTTAATCCAGTATTCACATCACCAATAGTGACGATCCTATGGGTTAAATAAGTGAAATTGTTGATTCTATTACCTTGGGCAACAAGGTTAGCAGTCTTATCAGGAAACTTTACCTTGTATGATTCCTAAATTACTCTGGCGACATCACCAAGATAATTTTCAGCAATTTGAACCATTACTTCTCCATCAGTTATATTACTATGGAGTGCTTGATAGTCTCTATAGACTACACTTGTCCATTGTTCAAGGTAGATATTCCAATTTTGTGGGTGGATACCAACAAGATTAAGAATTCCTGAGTTGAACTGAAAGTTGGGATCAGATGGCTTTGTTTGCCTGTGTATAAAGATCCTTTCTTTCTTGGTCATAAAGAGTGACATGTTTCTAGGGGGATGTCCTAGATTATATGTCATAGTGTCAGGTTCGACCTTTGTTGATTCTATCCATAAGTTCCATGTTAGGAAGAATAGGTGAAATATCAGGTGATTCTTTTCTGGTATTTCATCCAGTTGAACTATTTCAATAGGAATAGCAGAAATATCAGGCGGTTTTTCTGGTATCTCAGCTAGTTGAACTAAGTCAATGACAGGACCAATTGATACCTCATATGCTGTACCAATTATTTTTGTAGGAGTGATATTTAAATCATGTAAAACTTCTTCTTCATTCTTTTGAAGAATTTCTTTAGAAGGAGTTTTGGTATCATTACAGACTTGCGTAGAAGATTCAAAAATAGTGTCATTAAAGATGGTGTCATTCAATACATAATCTTCTGAAGATCCAGTAATAGCGTCATTAAAAACAGTGTTATTCAAGACATGATCTTCTTGGGATAAAGGCAATGCAATTTCTTGATACTGAGTACCATTAATCACACAATCATCATCTAATAGACTGATGATATCACCTTTATGGTTATGAATTAACCTAGTATTAAATGGAATTTGCCCACAAATCTTCAAGACTCATTCCATTTCAAAAAGTTCTTTAGGCCAAAGAATTCCCATGTCAAGTTTAGCTCGATAAATTATCTTTTCATCCCAATCCATAAAAGACAATTTATTCAGAGGTTTCATTATCAGAATCGGTTATATTTCTATCAGGTTGGTAATCCCTAAATCTAATAGAAAGATTTCCTAATGCATCAACATAAGTGATAGCATCTCTTAGCCTCAAATTTTGAGAACTACTGGTCCTAGGATTTTCAATTTTCCATTCAAAACCAGAATTTTAGGTTGAACGGACCATTAATGGAGCCAAAAATCTAACACTAGAAGATTCTAATGCAGATATGATTCCATCAATTTTCAGTCTACATCTGGTGCTAGTATTATTCATTGTCTTTCCAACGAAGTTAATACTTATAACCAGATTATTACCAATCCAGCCATCAAATCCTTTAGTATGGACGGTTAGTTTCAGGTGCTGAACAAACTCTAACATAGTTTTCAAAAATTTGTCAGGAGCAATATAGGCAATAGCTATATTATTGTTGAGATCTAATTCGGTGATACCCATATTGGATGTTTCAATATTGAGATCTTGGTTGTCAAGTAAGGTTATTAAAGCTTTAGCTCCAAGTCCTTTTCTAGCTAAGTCTTTAATGCCAATGACAAGAAAGCCAAAATGAATAAACTTATTCTTTCGCTTAAGCAATTCGATGGCAGAATGTGGTGACATTAAAGTCAGAACTTCTGGGCTTCCAGTAGGAATGCTTATAGTTTCTTCTCTGGAGTAGTAATTTAAACCGGTTTGAAATCCCAAGTACCAGTTTGGTACAGGTCTTGAAGGATTCATAAGTTGAATTTCGTTGTTTGAAAAGATCTGCGTATCTCTTTCCAAATCAGCAATTTGTTCCAACACAATAGGACTCCTTTCATTTCTAGATAATAATCTAGATAATAAATTCATATTCTACGGATTAGTGGTAATTGAACCAGAAGTGAAGGCTAATGTCCGAGAAGTTCCTGTGCATGGTCTAATATTCATGGGAAAACTTCTATTTTTGGTGTAAAAGTGAAGAAAGTGGTACTTTTCTTCCGATTAGGAATAACCTCTCCGGAAGTTGTGATCTTGAGTTTGGGAAAAGCATTCTCAAGTTCTTCAACTAAAGGACTAGGTTTCTGCTTGTCTTTCATTAAAGTGGAAATACTCTGTTCAATATCATCCATTCTAGCATGTAAATGAGCTAGAAAAGCCAGGATAAGATTGTTTTGTGCCACTTGAGCTTGACCTCCAGTGGCATTAAATTGTTTAGGACGAATCCTGCTTCTTTTTCATTTTTATAAGAAGCATCAACAAATTCCTTAGCCTCAATAAAATGTCGATTGATGTAATTATTCATTACAAAGACTCAACATAGGTTTTAAGATCATGTAATAATTTTGAAATTCTTAAAACTAATTCTTTTAGTTTAATTATTTCTAAATCAATACGGTGAATATAAAAGAAGTTTTCATATTCACCGTATTGATTTAGAAATAATTAAACTACAAGAAGTTTTTCTGGTGTAAAAATAGAAATGATTTTTAACAAAATTTTCTGTTTTTTCAATAAATATGAAATTTTTTTCCCGTTAAAAGGTAAGACTCTTTTAAATAATCAAAACTTTTGGTCATATTTAAAAGATTTTTGTTTAAATTTTCTATAGTTTTAAAATCTATAAAAATTTTAAGCAAAAAGGTTTTAATAAGTGCCAAAAGGGTCAGTAATATTAAAATCTTGGTCAAACTCTTGATAAAACATAGGTTGATCTGAAATATTATTCTGGTTAGAACTTCCAGGGTTAAGAATAGATCTGGGAGGTGTAGACCACCTTTCGGTATTGTGAAACTGTTGTTCAGTGGTAGAAGATTTTCCAGGCTATGACTGGGTTTCCAGTTGCCATGGGTCTTGGGAATCAGGTGAAAAGTTGTGAATATGGAGATGTCCTATCCACCACGTATCATTGGTTTCATGCCATGAATCATCAAACTCTCCTAATGGGTACACAAAACTTTGATTGTTTTCTGAACTTCCATTGTTAACATATTTACAGATGTACTTAGGTAAGCGTCATCCTGATATGTTACACTTTGGTTTCCAGAAACATAATCATGCTCTGATGCTAATATGGAGGGGTTGTTGGGTTTGTCTGTTGCATCCTGCCGCTGAGGATGAGCAGATGAGGATGCCTTTGCGTCCTGCTTCTGACGCCGAGAGGTAGTGATAGAGGTGCCACGTTGCTCGTTATACCATTCTAGTATAAAGCAAAGGCGGTGATGGGCAAGGGAATTTCCAGTTCTATCTTGCTCCGTCGAACAAAGAAGTGGTCTGAAACAAGGCCTTGAGTGCTAAGTTCCTACCAGGTTCTCTTACCTTAGAGGTTCCAACTCATGGTGGGAAAAAGTGGAAATACCTTTCAGTTCATAAAAGGCATAGTAGGGTGGCAAAGCACTTATCCTTAAGAAAAATGTTTGGTTGCATTCATAGCAGTGCCTAACAGTAGCCTGTTCCACTGGGAGATGGACCATAGATCATTTGTGGATCTACTGCATCGTAAACATGTGTTAGGGTTTTTATGTCCCATCTCAGGGTTACCATAAGTTAAATAACTTAGGGTTTTCGCGTCTTTAGTAAGATTCAAGTGTTAGACGTCTAGTGTAGTGACGGTATTAGATGGTGAAGTGACATATATGAACCAATGTTATCAGCACATTTATCATCCATACAGATTACATTGACTCCATAAAAATACTATATGTCTGGCGCTTGATCAAAAATCAAGCCCTCTTAATTAATCTATCCTAGATCCGCCCTTGTATTCTAACATTTCTAGTGACAAGACTTTTGTAGTCTAATAGCGTCTGTATTGGTTTTTTATACTTTTGGTCAATGGTTCAATTCCCCTTGTAATGTTAAAAAAAATCCGTTTATAATATAATTTCATTTTCATCAATTTTTGGTATGATAAAAAAATTTTCGGGGGTAGCCCTCGAGAAGGGGGGCTCCTTCCCCTTCCAAACTGCATTTTTTTTTTTAAATCTAGTTTGGTCCTAAGCAAAATCATAGGTCCGTCCCTACTAATTGTATTCTTTTCTCCTTAGTTTAGTACATTTTTCCCATTGAGTTTTTTTCTAAATAAGGTTTTTTTTATGAGACAATTATTATATAGAATAGTCATTTAAGAAAAAAGTGTCGTAAATAATTATTGTCTCTAGTTAATGACTATTATATCCCTAAAACCCTAGACTTGTACCTATAAATGTATTACTCTGGTTCTCATAATGATATATAATTCTTGAGTTTTTTTCTCTAGTTGCTCTATACTTTTTTATATTTTTCCTTGCAATTCATAACAATATACAAAAAGAAAGTCACAAAATAATACAAAATATCATATATGATTTCACATGATCTTTTTTATTTGCTCGTATTAAGTCACATTGAGATATTCAATTTAAGACTAACATTGCATATTTGTAAACCTGAAAATAATGTCAATATCCCTTCAAAAAAAATAATATCAATATTATTATAATATAGAAGAAAAAATTAAAAATGAATCTACGGCTCATTTGCGTGAAAGTTTTCAATAGAAGGGTACTATGTATCTACGTGATAGGGTCATCCATTAAATCAACGGAACTCTCTCCTCATTGGTAGATACACCCAAAAGCACCAAATGGAGAGAGAGAGAGAGAGAGAGAGCCTTTTATAGTAGTGGGATTTTATTTTGTGTATGTAATGGGGATTGGCTCGGTTGAAATTTGAAGTTAAATAATAAATAGGATTTAATTCAATCAATTTATTGATCTAATTTACGCTTTTTTCTTTTCTTTTCTCCTTTATTTTTTATTTTTTTTGAAGAAAGAAATTTTATTGATCACTATTTCTAAATCAGTAATTGAAATAGGAGAAAAAGGAAAACATTTTCTGGAGTCACATATACACGCAAACCGGAACAATCTAATTTTTGAATAAGCAATCCAGGACACTAACAAGGAGCAAGATAGAGGACTCACTTCATCAGAAGTAGGAGGAACTAAAACACGAATCAATAGAATGGTGAGCAGGAGGAGGACATACCTTTTTAGATGTGAAGTTAGAGGCATGATTTTGGAAGAAATGTGAGAAATAATGACGAAAATATAATTAACAGGTGAGGTAACAAATATAAATTTTTTGGTTTTGAAAAAATTCTGAAGAACAAAGTGAGCTAAAGAAAGATATATATAAGTAATAAAAAGAGAAAATGACAAACAGGATTTCATTTTCCCCCCTTACACTAGTACACTTGCTTTTACCTGTCTTATCTTCTATATTATTTATGTATACCTTTTTCCCAAATGGGGTTTCGTTTATAGATAAATGGGTTTAAAAATCTACCTGGAATTTGGAAAATTAGACTGACTATGGATTGATGCGTAGGCGCTTTAAGACAATGGGGCTCTTACTTTATTTAAAAGGGGCTTTAAGAATTAAGAGAAGTTACTTTGGATTGATGTGTAGGGGCTTCAAGTTTAAGACAATGGTGCCCTCACTTCATTTAAAGGGGTTTTAAGAGAAGTGACTTTTTTGGAGGAAAGTTTGGATGAGCAATAACAAAAATTTTTCCATTACCATACATACATGGTTTGGGGTCATGTTTGCAACCATTCTGAGGAAGATTGAAAACTTCGTTGCCTTTCTAACAGTGCAGAATCTAGTTTACCAAACAGAAAACAAACCAAAAAAAAAATTGAAATCATTCTGTGTAACGGAAAAAAATTGTTACTATTAGCAACAGAATAGTAACATATTAATAACGGAATGTGTATAGCCATGGAATTAGTAACGGAATCACTTCTGTTGCTAGTTTTTCGTTACCAATCTGTTACTAAATAGTAATAGAAATAATTTATTACTTTCAGTAATGGATTACCAACAATTTCATAACGAATATAGTTGGTAAAAATTACGAGAACATACTATATAAATTGTAGGGTAATATATTAACTAATATATATAGTAGTCTAGTGGTTGAGACTTTACTCACCAACTACCAAGACTAGAGTTTGAATTCTCACAGGAGCAATTAGTGGAATTATTTTTTTCAAAATTCTAGTCCATAATTAGTAACAAAATTAGTAACAAAAGTTTGTTGTTAAATAGTAACGCTTTTTATCCGTTGGTAATTTAGTAACAACTTTCTCTATTACTAATTTAGTAACGAAAAACTAAATCTGTGACTAAATTAACCACTATAGAATTAGAAAGGAATTTAGCATCAGAACGTTTCCGTTACTAACAGTCCATTAGTCACAGATTGACCTATTTAGCAATGGAAATTTCCCTTGCCAATCGTGCTCTTCCGATCTTGTAGTGAAATCAAACCAGAAAACTAGACGATTTTCGGTTTGTTTTTCACTTATAGGCTAAAACTGAAAACCCATTATTTGTATCCGCATTTCAATTTTGAAACTAATATTTCAAACTTTTTGATAGTTTGACTAATATTTTTTAACTTTAGTGTTATTTTGTAATTTCATAATTTTCTTTTCATTTTTATTCTTTATTTTACTAAAAATTGATACTTAAATTAATTAATAATGGGTGGAGCACTAAGTGTAGAGTACTCCTGAAACACTGAAGTTCTTTCCATGAAGCTTAATTATGAGTGGAAATGTAACTTGACTTCAGCAAAGGGTGTCAATCAATTTCCCTTTTCTTTTCGTAGTCAATTGCTTAGCCAATTGCTACGCAGATGATTACCAGCAAGCCCAAACCTTTCTTTGGCAACACAACGGCCAGTGAATCCTTAATTGGAGATTATGTTCCCCTTCGAATACTCAATTTTTGTCACTTCGATGGTGATGGTCGACCCCGAATTTCTTAAAGATAATATATCTGCATTCGTTTAATCTTGTATAAGATACTTCTATTTTCTACTATGTATTGAATTTAGTTCTCACGATTCAATGAGTCATTAGTTCATAATTTACTCTTCAATCTATAGCTTTTAAGTTCTAAGTCATCATATATTTTAAAGGTCTTTGGTTTTCCTTATAATAGGATTGCAGCGCTTAAATTGGATCCTCCACCACTACCACAGTACTGACATGCCAATTGTAGTAATAATAGTATATAACACTATATTATTGTCATTAATTATAAGTTGAACTACTTAATTCAACTTATTATTAATTAACGTCACATATGTACGTGGCTACCTAAATTGATTCTATTGGTGTGGCATATCGTTATTCTACCAATTTGTGGCGACAAAAATTAGGATTTAGGTTTAGGATGGAGGCTGGTAGGTGGATAAAAATGTAATAATTGAGAAGTTGGGTAGAAGATTCTAATAATAGATATTTCAGCGTAAAAAATGGTTTTTTCCACAAAGCTCAACGGGTCGAAAAGAATATGGATGGCTATATCAACACTATAATTTTACTAATTATACTATATTTTAGTTGCATTTGATATCCTTTGTTAAAAGAAAAAATTACATTTGCATCCTTAATATTTTATGTCATATTTTCATCTTTAAGTCTTTATTAATTATTTTTTATATCTTAATAATGCTTTGCTTCAAAAAATTCAATCAAAAAATCCCTAAATATGAAACCATATAAAAGTACTAATTATATGTTTTCCTATGATTCTAATGTTACATTCACAGAAATTTTTAAATGAAGATCATTATTAAGAACAAGAAGTGCTAAGGAGATAACAATATAAATAAATAATGAAACACAAAAAGTATTAGAGGTATAAATAAATGTTATAAAGAATAAATGGTGCATTTTCGATTCCCCTTCTTTATGCTACCCTTGTAAATATATTCCCGTAAATATATTCCCACAAAACTACAAAATAAAAATTAAAAACTATTTTAAAGAAAAAGATTCATTGTTTAGAAAGGTTAAATTTCACAAAACGTAGGCCCCAACTTCTATAAAAAGTAATAATTTCAGTATTTCACTATTTATAAAGGTTAAATTTCACAAAAGGTAGGTCTCCAATTTTTGTATAAAAGTAATAATTTCATCTCTAACCTTTTTTAAAGCATGTAGGTCCCCAACCTTTTAAACCTATATACAAAAGGTCCCTGCATATTATTTTGGTCAATTTTCATTATTTACTTTTTCTGTAAAAATAATTTTACCTTTTATTTAAATTTATCAAATAAGAACACAAATTTTAATAATTTATTTTGATCTCTCTATCATTTTTTCTTTCACATAATTATATATATTCATCTGTATATCATTTTGTCATCTACTCACTTAATATAAGTTATACATACACATTGATTAATATATTATTTTTTCATTTACTTACCTAACATCACCACCACCACTAGTATTATAGTCACTTTAGGTAATGAACTCTCTAAAATTTAAACTTAAATAGACAATAATAATTGAAATGCCATTGATATTTAAGTCATTAAAATTAGAACGATTAAAACTGCATGACAAACTTAAAAAGGGAGGATCTCTTGTATTTCCACAACAAACTTAAAAAGGGAATTATTAACAAACTTAAAAAGGGAGGATCTAAATTTTTGCGCCTACATTTAGCTAAAAATAAAAAATAAATCCTCTTTTGCTATTGTTAAAGGCAACTTAAGTAGAGACCTTATCGTACCCTACTCCTAAAAAATTAGTGAAGAAGTAGTGTTGGTACTAGATGGAAATTATGAGTAATTAATCAGAAAAAGCAACATTTTTTCTCATTCTTTTATTTAAATCTTTTAGATTTTTTAAAAGGTTTTTATACTAATTTTTTTTTATTTTGTACAATTTTACTTCCTTCTACGGGCATGCTCCAACTTCCGGCTTACTTGGCCAAAATCTGGCGTTCAATCATCTACAAGATTGGAGAAAGGGGGAGTGAGTACAAAGTACTCAGTGAGTAACTAAATCCTTTGATTCACTTTTCTGTTTAAGAAACTCCTTTTTAATCACAAGATCAAGAAAATCATGAATTTCACAAAGTTTTTGGATATACAAGAGGGTCTTATCACTAGTTAAACTACTATCCGTAGTGCGCACAAAATTTATATCTATTCAAGTGGAAAAGTACCTCCAAAACTTTGATATTTCTCATTCAAAGTGGTACTTTAAGTTGGAATCCTCCTATATTTAGAAAAGAGCCTTTTTTAAGTGTAAAACTAAGGGTTTCGTGCATTTTAAGGTAGTTTTCCTTGCCACAATATGGTTGGACGAATTTGGAATAGAGAGAAGATCGACAAGTGTTTAGAGAACTCCGTGAATTTCCTTACCCTTTGCTATTTTTTATAGTTGTTAGGATTTAATTGTTTTTAATAAAGTTTTGAGTTCCACTGATCATAGCATGACAAGTGGCGCGTTTGGCACCATAAGTTGGAAGAGGTGACATGGGTTAACCCTGATCATTCGTTTATTACTCAAGAAGTCCCTATACTTCTCTTGGTTTTATAAGTAAGTCATTATATTCTTTATTATATTCATCAAAGTCTATCTTAGTCTTTCAACTCTTTAATTCCAATGACAACTTTGTTCATAAACATACTCAAAATTTATTAATCTAGAATTAAAAACATCAGGGTTGTTACGATTAATATATTCCCTCTGCTAAGGCATTAAATGATAAATGTCAAAAAATAAGTTTGAGATCCACACTATAACTGGGCTTAAAATTCCAATACACGTAAATTATATAATCATTTTTTTGCAAATTTCACCTTAAAATAAACTACATTTAGTTTACAAATCTAATCTAAATTTTAGAAGCAAAATAAATTAAAACCAAAAAAGGGGGGAATCTACACCACATCCTCCTTCATCTTTTACAATTCTCTATTTTTTCTCTCCGAAATCTTCCACCTGATTAGAGATCGAACACAAACACACAAATACAAAATCAAGATCCTTGAAATTTAATAGGTTTTATTTGCAAAAATTAAATAAATAAAAATAGAAGAAGATTATTTATAAAAAAGAAATGAATTTCAAAAGAGATTGTTCGGTGTTTCACAAATTCGAAACATGCAAAAAATATGTTTGGGAAAAGTTTAGTTTGGAATGAAATTGAATTGGAGGGGAGCCAAAAAAAGGAAGAAGACAACAGAGAAAAAATTAAAGCCATGCATATGAACATTGATAATGATTTCGTTTCAATTTCAATAGTTTTTGTATGTTTCTCCTACATTATATAAATTTTTCAAACATAAAACCATTATTTTGTTAAGTTTTCAATTATGGTATAGTAAATAAATAAATTAGGGTTCTTGAGTGTGGCGGAAATAAAAAATTTGAATTAGTTTTTATTTTATGGTGTTCTTAAAAAATATATGGGTATATAATTAAAAGTTATTTAGGTCATTTAATCATTGAGTTTTTTAGTAAATAAGAATGAAAGTTAAAAATGTGGTTTGTTTAGTAAAAAGAGTGGTGTAGATATAACCACTCTCAGGGCAAAAACTATTTGTAAAAAATGATTGACAAATGCGTGTGGTTCATGTGATCATTATAATTGATAATTCCTTTAAAAATTATATTAATCAAACACAATTTTAATTTAAAAATAATTAATGTGAAAAATTAGTATGCGGAGTCTTCACCGTGGAGGTTGAGACGGAAACAAAAACACTGTAAAATTTAGGAAGGGGTTTTTATGCAGAGACACTAGAATGGATTATGAAGACTGAACGTATTCCTCGAAGGCATGGCTTTTATGAGTTTCTTTCACTTTTTTTTTTTAATTATTATTTCATACGAGCTTTTATGAGTTTATATATATAACTATGTACACACTTGCAAAAAAGCACTGTATATCGGTCAGTAGGTGTTTAATTAACTAGGAAGCCGACTAGAGTTTTTCTCTTTGTTCTCTTCCACAAGCAATATATAAATTGATGAGATATAAATAAATAAATAAATTGATGAAATATTACATGATTAGATGAAATAACTTTAAAATTTTCAAGGTACTTTATTATGGCACTATCCGTTGGCCCTCTTTCTAAATAAATCATTATCCATTGGTATGTGCGATTTTTGAGTTTGTCTCTACATCAGCGAATGGTGCCATAATCGGTCTCATTTAAAAAATGATATGATGGGTAAGAAAATAAAATTTTGCCACATTGAGCATTCCTCACGCATCTCATTGCAAATATGTTGCGTGATTTATTTGGAGGAATTGAACTTTTAACTTGCCTATTGTTGTTCAATGAGTACACTTTCAAAGTCCTGTAGAGGGAGATACAACTTGAGTTGACATATTAAGCGACTTGCGACTTGCGACTTGTTCGATATATTGGGTCATTTGCGATTTCAAGTTCTCTCTCCCAATTGAGATATTTTGGAAGATAAATTGAATCATCAAGAACTTGAAGATGAGAGTGCTATTAGGTTTTTAGAATCAAAATTTTACTAGTCAAAGTCAAGTGTGGAATGGTTAAAGCAAGTCAAATTACGACCTAAATGTATCAGTTAAATTTCTAGGAGGCTTTTATGTGTATACTCATAATTTGCCCCACTAATTTAAACTTGAATTTGGTCAAAGTCAATCACATCTACATATTTTGTGAAAGAGGAATTATATTTCTACCACAGTTATTTATTTTTACACCACATTTTATGTTCACCACACTTAATTTATAGTTTTAACTACTTTTAAACCAGCACTGGATATTTATTTGTAGTAAAATGCTTGAATATTGAGAACAAATTTGGTTGCATAATTGAGTATATAATTCTGAGTCTTCTACAAACACGTCTTGTAGGTTCACACATCTAATCTATCTAAAGTTGTAATAATTAGTAGTCAAAAGATTGAATTAAAATCAACTATTACAATAATAAGCTTAACATCTCACCTGTGCGTTGCACAATAGAGTAATTTAAAAACAAAATCAATAATAATGAACAATAAAACATTGAACAGGTACGTGCAATTGAATTTGCATAATAAAATCAGTAAATATACAATTTTGATTTAGTATTTGACTTGTTAAATTAATGTTTTATTAATAATATATATTAATAGTTACCCTCTTATGTACTCTATTAATGTTTTATTATATTTTACTTTTAAATCATCTAACTTATTTAATATTATTAATTAACAGTCTAGTAATACGTATCTGGCACGTATATACCCAAATTCGTTCGATACCCATTCGGATAAAAATTTTCATACACATAAGAAAGTACCATAGACATACCGTTTTTAACAAAATAATACCATGTTTCCTCACATACCCTTTTAACTGGCTGATGCTTCATTTTATTTTGTACAATTACTCATAATATCGCGTTTTATTTTAGTCTTGCAAATAACAAATATAATAATAAAAAAAGTAACATGATTTTACAATGACAATCGTTAGAGGCATAATAATTATATTGATAAATATAATATTAATATGACAATTTTTCATCCAAAGTTGATATGTCAATAGTTATGTTTGAAATTAATTATTGCTTTTTATTTTATAAATATCTTTGAAAATTTTTCTAGTATTTTAGGACTATCTACAAAATAAAAATATACCATAGTATAATTTCAATTTTCATAAATTTTAAAAAAATTAATTAATAATGTTGAAAATGTAAAATTTAATATTATATATCCCTAATTTACCACTTCATATATTACATATTCTATTTTAAATAATACTATTTTATCGATTAAAATACACATTAAATAGGGTTATAAAATAAAATTAATATCCCAACTACTTTTTTAATAGGAGAGTTGACTATATTTTAAAACATATGAAAAAGGAAAAGTAGACCAATTTTATGGGACGGAGATGGTATGAAAATAATTAAATTTGTACAATTAAAAATTAGAAAAGTTTTGTAAGATAATATAATGAGTTTAATTCAATTTTAGATTTTTTTATTAGTATGAAATTTTGTTTTAAGTTTGTATAATTTTATTTGCTGAAATCAAGGAAAGATTTGAAAAATATTTTTAAGCATACTGCTTAAATACATGTTTAATATTTTATTTTAAATACTTTTTAAATCATGTAACTTATTAAATATGATTAGTCACCAATTTAACATTGCATATCAAATGTGTTCCATAGTATATATGCCCACCTGAAAGTTTTTTTTGTAACTTTTTGTGGTTAGTTCAAAGGGTTACCAATTAGAAGTGGTAAAGCTTAGAGTTATTTTCCGATATCATTGGGTCGGGTTAGAGAGTTTTGTGAAAAAAAATGGTAGTGTAGCATCTTGGAATTTCCTATGTTCTTTGCGATTTAGGCAAAGTGTAAAAATTGGTATGCGGTGAAACATGTGATATTTTTCTTGTAATACTTGGGAAGTAGGTTTGAGGAGTGAAACTTCTATATGATTGTGAGCGATCTTTGATATAATAGAAAGTTTTGACATTCTGTTAAATTTATATGCGTCTTATATTTTTATTGTGACAATTAAATTCTTTAAACAACAATACTAGGAGCGTAATTGAGCGATCAACCTTAATTCTCAAAAGAAAGAGTTGAAGAGGAGAGAAAAAGAAGGTAGAGATGTGTTTGTTGGAAAGAGGATTTGTTTAACAAAATTTAAGAGTTAATAAGGCAACTTAAACCTCTTCTTATCATAGGTTATGATTAACCATATGTGTGTATATCTAAAATAAAAAAAAAAAAAAAGTGTCACAGGTAGGTTTGAGCGTGGTTTGGTTTGGTCGTGGTTTTAAGAAAACTAAATAAATCTAAAACCGATGGTTTTTTGAGAAAATAACCATTCTTCTATTTTGTAATATTATAATCAAACCATTCAATGAGTTTTGGTTGGTCATGACTGTAACAAAAAATTTCGTGTATCAAAATAAATAGTCCAAAAATTGTTATAAATTAAAAATTTTCAAGAAAATGAAGTGGATTAATGCTCTTGTCACTGTTAGGTTGCAAAATCCTCTGGTTAACGATTCCAACTTTGAAGGCTAAAATTTGCTAAAGCTTAGATTTGACATGGAAAAGACTTTGATATCCTGATTTGAACTTGAAGATTTGATTTTGGCCTGAAGAAGATGAAGAACCTTGAAAACTTTAGCTTACACTTCCTCTCCTTGATTTCTCCTTTTGGACCTAGTTTTGTGTTTTTTTAGGAGTTAGAAAATTTTAGAGAAATTGTCCTTGTGATTTCCTTTCCTTGTTTTTTATTGTTATGTTTGTAAAACGAAGAATAAGGGCATTTATAGAGTATATTTGTAACTATTATTTAAATAATTAATTTTTTATTTAATTTATTTTTAGAAAAATATGATGGGATTTAGGGTGGTGTCCTCAATATAGAATTTGATAGATCTTTTGAGATGTATGGATTCTTATAAAATTGATGGATTTTAATTGAATTCCACATAATCCGTCAAATTCTCATGAATTCGATGACATGGATTTTTGTCAATTTATAATGGAATTTGTTGGATTTCAGAGGGTTTCTCCAACACAAAATTTAATTGATAGAATTTCATATTGATTTTTTTGGGTTGTTATTTCTAATTCGCTTTTACCCTTATGTAGTCGAGCAATCAATTCTAAAATCATTTAAAAGAACTTACTAGTTTCAAGTTGATGAACTTAAACGTTAAAGTAACATTTTTCTTTTCTCTTATTTATTTATTTTTGTTCGAGTTGAATGCTAACTTAGTATAGAAAAAGTTATACTGCTTTTTACTTGATGATCAGAAAATAAAAAAAGAAAAAATATTCAAATAATGTCAACCTTGTCTTCCTTCAAACGAAAAAATTAATATTTTTTAGTTAAAAAGGAATAAAGATAATAAACTCATTTTCTGTTTTATGTATGAATATAATATTTATGAAATTACATTGTAACTTTTAATAAAGTGGTAACACTTCATCTTCATTTTAGACATTCACTTACTTTGCACAAATTATAATATGATGTGATTTTTGAAAAAATGAAGTTTTTGTCAATTTGAATTTTACTAAAAATGATGAAATTATTTTAAATTTAATATCATTATTTTTTTATAATAATCTCACATATCATTTACAGATAAATTTCTTTTGTATAGATTGATTATAATGTGTTTTTTAAAAAAATTAATACTGTGAAGGAATAAATTACATGCTATTGCGAATAACAATTATTTATTTATTTTGAGAAAAAAGTAGTCTTTCATTCATTAATAGAATTTCTCACGAACGAAGAAACAAAAAATGGGTATACAGTCAAAGCAATGAAAGATCAACTGTGATAATAATCAATTATACTCACGATTGTTTTTTTTTTTTTTGTTTAATGTGAAATGAACTCATCCCCGACCCTATTCTAATGGACATGCTTGAGGATTTCACTATCCACTCCAAACTTAACCCATTCCTTCCAAAACGCCAGCTGGGTAAGCGCCTTCTCCTCTACAAACTTGAGAAAGAAGGCAAGGCGTATCTCATTGTGTTTACCAATGCAGGGTGAATCAATTGGGCTATGAAAGCTTGAGGATAGAGGACATCAACTTTATCCCATGACTTGCATCTGGCGTGGATGATCAATGGTCACTGCCTTGCTGTTTTGCTGAGTTACTTCATCGTTGTTTACTGCTTTACTTGTGTTTGCATTGCTTACCATGTTTACTGCTTTTTTATTTCCCTAGTTTGTCGGTTGTCATGTATTGTGTTTGTCTTGCCCTGTGTTGCTCATAGGGCGTCCCTTGTATTTTGTCTTCCATTAATAAGATTCACTTTCCATTAATATATATATATATATATATATGACTGTTTAAAAACTAGAGTGACAAGGAAAAACGGGTTTTGAAATTTTTTGATTTTAAATTTTTATTAATTATCTAGATGTAAAAAGATTTTATGAAATCCACAAAAATCCGATAGTGGTAGGTCAGTGATAGGTGTTTTATTAAATTGTTTAATTTCTACATACTAGTAGTTATTTATGTGTTTTATTATGTTGAAGTATTTGTTTATGTTTAGCTTCTTTATTTATTGTAGGATCAAGGAAATAATCAAAAAAAAAAATTATTTCGGACGCATTTTGCAAGAATTTTAGAGTTTGGAGGGCTAAGATGTCTAAAAACAAAATCAGAAGGGCTGAAAAGAGAGGACCAGAAAAGGCAGTACGGGTGCACTGTTTGAGCAGTGCATCCGCCCTCATGTGGCTGAAAGTGGATAGAATGTGCAGGGCGAGCGCCCTGCTCATTAGTGCACCCCCTGGCCCCTACGCGCAAGAATTCTTTTGATTTTCTTAGTTTTTCTAGAACTCTTTTTATGGTATAACTTTTACACGAATTTTACTAGCTTTATTGGGTTTTTAGATCCTGTATAAGAGTCATATTAGATCTTGTATAAGAGTCATATCTTAGACAACTCCCATACACATCTCCACACACAATTTTCATAGAATTATTTTCTTCATTCATAGACAAGTTTTGGAGGAAGATTTTCCCTAGTGAGCTCTCAAGGTTAACTTTTCCCTCCCTCCGGTTCAAGAGGATGTTGTTTGTACTTCTTATTCTTAATTAATCAATTTCAGTAAGGTTATTTCTTGCTCTTTTGTGAAATTGTTTGTGTTTTTCTAATTTCTATGATTATGAATGTTAGTTGTTTGATCTAGTTTAGGCTTATTATGTTAAATGATTAATGTTCTATTGCTAGATTTGGAGTTTCAATCATTAATTATTGTTTCTTCTAATTCAAGTATCAACTAATGATTTTTAATCATTAGAGATAACACCACCTAAGTTAAATAGATCAAGCTTGCGAATTTATTGCTTAGATTAACTTATTTTCCTGATTTTTCATGTAATCGTTGTTCTAAATCTAGAGATCTTATTCTAGGTTGTCCAAACGATTAGGTCTAATTGAAGAGTTTATTTTGATTAGATACACTTAAAGGAAATTTCGGGCAGTAGAACATCTTGTTGTCTAGAGTTGATAGTTTTATAAGGAAGTAGAAACACTGTTGCAATTGATTACTACCTTTTATATGAAATGTACACTTGAACCAAAAACTAGAATTAACGTTTATTTATCTTTGTGACTGTTCATTATTTGCTTTCTTCTCTTATTTTCATTAGTTTTAGTTTAATCTCATAAAAAACCCCTATTTTCACTAGTTGACACGAGCACTTAGATTTATCCAATGTTCTCTGTGGGTTCCTTTGCTCTCTACTTCTATAAGTTATTTTAATTTTAGTTGAGTAAGGTATTTATTATTTTGTCGCATTAACACGCGACCAGTCAGATTTTAGCAAGAATGTTGCAAGTGTATTTTTAAACTTAGAATCCATAGAATTCCATTGAAATCCACCATTTAATAAAGTCCATCAGATTCTATGGGTAATTGAGGACACCATTTCTATATAGAATTCACAGAAAAATCCACCAAATTCTATATTCAGAACAATCCCCTAGGGTGGGTTTTTAAAATGAACAGATGAGCCTTTAAAAATTAAATGGGCTGTTGCAAGACTTAGTTGTTTTATATAGGACTTGTGTGGATTAATAAAATCAACTCAGTCTAATTAATTTAATTAATTCGTATTTTAATAAAAAAATTTAATGTCTACAATGGTTGTATATATAATTATGAAATATAATTCAATTAGGTTATCGATTAAAGGTGACAAGAGAAAAATATGTATCTTGTAGGAGTATCAACTATACTTTAAGGTTTGAGTTACATGATTTTAATAGAAATCAGAAGTTATTGGTAACTTTATTCTTTTAACTTTAGAAATTTGAATCAAGAATTAAGTTAATAAATTCAAAATCAAAACATTTAGTTTGGTTATGGATTTGAAATGAAAACCATAATAACCAAACCATTGGTTATTCGTTTTAGTATAGCCATTTGAAAATTTAGAAAAATCAAACCAAATCAAACCACTCAGTTTTAGTTTGGTTTTATTTGTTATGGTTATTTTGCCCAACTCTAGTCACAAGCTTTAACAATTACTCTAATTTAGAGATGGTAATTTGATATGATCTAATAAAAAACTCGTGGAGTCCTCACTTGAATATGAAACAAAAGAATCTTACCGTACGGGTTGATGGGGCAGATTGGGGAAATCTGTTAACGAGATAAATAAGGCTCCTATTAAGAAGATAGATGGCTTACATGGAGAAAATCTAACAAAAGCCGCTTTTGTTAGATTTCTGCCACGTAAGCCATAAGGTTCCTTAATAGGAGATAGATAAAGCTCTGTAGCTGGAACGACGGATTAGGGCATGAGCAATCAAATCGGTTTTGAGCCGAGGTGACCTGTCTTGTTAAATTAAAAATTATTTTAAAAGGCTGAAAAAATAAAAAAAAATGCAAATGGGTCAAGAAATGCCACGCTACCAGATTTTTAGCCAGTAATGGGATGGGGTAAGAAAAAATCCAACCCCTATCCATCCCATTGCCATTACCCTTCAGGGTGAGAGAGAGAGTGTTCTGAAAGTACCAAACAATTACAAGAGGTAACAAGAAGAAAACAGTAACCTCACAATAGGCGTTACAAAGCATTGGCAATAGCACCTTTGAGATTGACTGTTATGATATCTCAAATTTTGTCAAGATCTCACCCATTTTGCCTATATCAGTTTCCAGTCTACAACACTGATATATATATATATATATATATAATTTCGATCTAATAGAGCCTATCGCTTGGAGTCTTTAGACGGGAAACACTGGACACACCCTAGAACGTGAGCATCTCAAAAAATATTATTAGTGGAGGAAAACATAAAACGCATCCTTATCTATTTTTCGACAGCGATGCTTATATCAGCGACGTGTATTGTAAAAGTATACGGGTCAGTTATTGGGCGACGTCTAAATTAGTGTGCAAATTCTATAGGATTTAGTTGTCCTATTACAACCGATGCCTATTACGGACAATACACACCGGTTCCATATTTGGAACCGATGTGTATGGCTAATAGACGTCGGTTCCTGATTGGAACTGACGCCTATTAGCTAATTTCAAAAGTTTGTGATATAAATGAATACTTAAATAACAAAGCAATAATGATGTACAAATAAATTATAGAAATCAAATAATGTAAAAATTTATTTGATTATATCTGTGATGCAAATAAATATGTAAGTAACAAGCATGTCACATGTTTGGCGGGATTATGTCATCAAACATACATTTATGTGGTACGAAATAATTAATCCAAATGTGGGTGAAACCCTTATTAGGTAAAACTTACGTGTTGGTACTTTATAGTCTCCTATTACGTAAGTATCCAGCAGCATAAATTCTATCAAACTTTAGTCGAAGATCATTTTTTCAAATTTATATTGATTTGTAATATTCACTTTACAATAAATTTAGGGTTAATTACACCTAATGTCCCCAACCTTTAATTTTCCTTTTAGGGGTCCTCAATAGTTTAAAAGCATTACACCTAGAGTCCCTAGTGACAGAAATCGTTAAGTTGGGATAAATATGTAAGTAACAAGCATGTCACATGTTTGGCGGGATTATGTCATCAAACATACATTTATGTGGTATGAAATAATTAATCCAAATGTGGGTGAAACCCTTATTAGGTAAAACCGACGTGTTGGTACTTTATAGTCTCCTATTACGTAAGTATCCAGCAGCATAAATTCTATCAAACTTTAGTCGAAGATCATTTTTTCAAATTTATATTGATTTGTAATATTCACTTTACAATAAATTTAGGGTTAATTACACCTAATGTCCCCAACCTTTAATTTTCCTTTTAGGGGTCCTCAATAGTTTAAAAGCATTACACCTAGAGTCCCTAGTGACAGAAATCGTTAAGTTGGGATAAATATGTAAGTAACAAGCATGTCACATGTTTGGCGGGATTATGTCATCAAACATACATTTATGTGGTATGAAATAATTAATCCAAATGTGGGTGAAACCCTTATTAGGTAAAACCGACGTGTTGGTACTTTATAGTCTCCTATTACGTAAGTATCCAGCAGCATAAATTCTATCAAACTTTAGTCGAAGATCATTTTTTCAAATTTATATTGATTTGTAATATTCACTTTACAATAAATTTAGGGTTAATTACACCTAATTCCCCAACCTTTAATTTTCCTTTTAGGGGTCCTCAATAGTTTAAAAGCATTACACCTAGAGTCCCTAGTGACAGAAATCGTTAAGTTGAGGGTATTATGATAAAATACAAAAAACTAAATATTTCAATGTTAAAAAAATAAAGGAAAAAGAAGGTCTCATTTGGCCTTGGAAATGGCAGCTCTTTAGCCAAGAGGGAGGTGTCCCTCCCCTCTCCCCGCAGAGTGCTACCGGAGATGGCAGCACTTTTGGCTGCCATTTCCGGCAGCATGGCAGCCTTTGGGCTGTCAAAAACCAAAGGGGTGCCTATCCCCCTCCTTCTTTTTTTTTTCAGTAACATTAAAATATTTAGTTTTTTATATTTTACCATAATACCCCTAAACTTAACGGAAGAATAAATGATATCCGTCACTAAGGACTTTAGGTGTAATGCTTTTAAAAAGTTGAAGACGTCTAGAAGGAAAATTAAGGCTTGTTTGGTATCATTTATTTTTTTCATTTATAAATCCACCTACTTTTAATTTGACAACTACTCAACAATCACCACATATTTTAAATTTTAATTAAATCTCTACCACTCATTTTCACTTTTTATAAATTCTCTTTATAAATTAAGTTTATAAATGTAAACAAACGGGTCCTAAAAGTTGAGGACGTAATTAATAATTACTTGAAAGATTAGAGACGTATGATGTAATTAACCCATAAATTTATAACTTGACCTTATAGTCAATATTTGCCGCAACCTAGTGCAAAATGGTATGTACCGTATACCACCCTCCCACGCTTGCTCGGATGGAAATCCGTTCCCGGTCACGCATTTCACAGCAGGGTAAAATTTGGGCGCGCCCAAAATATATGCAATTCAAAACGTAAACGCGCCCACGCAAAACCGCGATCTTTTCCCTCCGCCAGTCCGCTCTTCTGAGGAATTTCTTGCTCCGTACAAAACCCCAGACGCTAAACCACAAAAACTCTCGAATTTGTTCTTTCTTCTACAAGGTCAGTACGAAATATACACACCTTGAGACTTTCCTCTTCTTTTTTCTCTTTATTCTCTGCTTCCCCCTTTTTTTTTGGGGTGTTGGGGGCGGGAAGGAATTTGCAATTCGCCCTCTGCATAATTTTATCAGTCTATTGATATAGATCTGTGTAAAATAAATTGCAAGTTTTTTCCGCCTCTCTTTTGACATGTTGATCTTCTCTATGTTTCCGGATCAGGGAGCTGAGAAATCTGTTAAATCGGGTTGTGAACCAAGTTTTAGATAGTTGTTTTGGAGTTCGGTTTTGAATTTTAGGGTGTGACTCGTTCTAGAGTGAATTTTCATGATGGCTGACGGGAATACTTCTGATGGTTGTAGGAAGTTACGGTCAGTGTTTGGTGATGTTACGAATCAGCTAGGAAAGAGGAAATCTTTAGGGAAAGAAAAAGGTGGGGTTAAGAGTAATAAACAGCCACGGGTTTTGGCCCGCCCATGTACTGAGATTAATTCTTTGAAAGGGAATTTTATATCCAGTATTTCGAAAGTGACAAATGAAAATAAGGGCACAGATACTTTAGATTTATGCAAGGATCCTGTTGTTTCCAAAAGCACAACTGAAATTGATGCTGACTTGAAAATTAGTAGCCGAAGTGATGCCTGTTCAAAGGAGAAGAATGTTATAATGGGTCGTTCAAACTCTCATGATGAAAATAAGGACCCCAAGATTTTGGACTTCCGCAGGGAGGATGCTGTTTCGAAGAAATTTATTCAAGTTAATGTAGTTGATAATGACTTGGCAGAGGGCAGTAGCAAGATAGATCTTAAGGGGGTTGCTATTTCAGGGATGGGTGAAATGGCCAGTGAAAATAAAATGGATCCAATTTTGACAGATCTTGGCCGGAGTAGGGCTATTGAAACTGAAGATCATTGTAGGGACAAGAAAGAATTATCTAAACAGAATATGATTTCAGGGATTCAAAATCTTGATAGTGAAGAGAAGTGTTCCATCTTAACAGATAATGGCAAGGGCAGAGCGTCTGAGGTCATTGCAAAAGATTTGGGTGATGGTGCAATGGCAAGTTCAAAAATGTTGAGCAGAAATGAGATCCTAAATGTGTTAAGTCTTCATGGTATTAATGCCGAAGCTAATGATGACTTAGTTGACAGTTCTGCTACTAAACTTGCAGTGCCAACAATTGAAACTGGTGCTGATAGTGTTCGTGATGGAAATAATTGCGATGAAAATGAAGCCAAAGTCACTTCAGAATGCACCCACAGTGAGACTGATTATCAAAACTATGGAGATGATAGCAATGTGGATAGTTTTGTCCTGAGCCAGTCTGGATCTATTGACTGTAATGTGCTACCTGAGTCACAGGAATCTAGCGAACTGAAAAAGGATGATGTATGTGTTAATACAAGTGGAAGCATTGACTTGATCAAAACTTGCTCTTGTTCCTTTTGCACAAAAGGTATCAATCCATGCATTTCCTTGTTCTTGCCCGTAACCTAATATTGTTTTGTTACCATGCCTCTGATTGCATTTCTTTTATTTGCTATATTATCTATACATGGTAATGTATTGAAATATTAATGTTGTTACTGCACAAACAGCTGCTTATATATTGTTGGACCTCCAATACCAGGACACCAAAGCTCGAATATCTGGTGGGTGAACATATACTGGTTAGCTACTATTTTCCCGATGATTGGAAGATTGTTTTTATCCTTTTTGATCTGGTTTACGTTTCTTTTGTTGAATTGTTATTGGCATTTCTTAAGCAATAAAGAAGAGCCAAAAAGAAGCAACCATTTTGGTTGAAAACAATTGTAGGAGTAAGGCAGCTGAGAAACATGGTCTGGGAAACTCCTCTAGGGTTTCAAAGTTAGAATCTGATCTGATGCATCAGTGGAGGTATCTCTTTCAAAAAATGGCGGATTTATTTGAGCATGAGTCTACCCAGCTTGTAAGTCCATATTTTCCTTTTGATTATATTTTCTAATTAACTCAGTTGGCACTTACCATTCATCAATGGTCGGATGATGCTTTATTTTAGTCCTATAGCCAGTGAAGTTAACACATATTTGTCCTTTTGATTCTTGATTTTTGTTTAATGGTGACATATTTTGCTCGGACTCATGCTTTGATCAATTCTATGAAAAGAAGTACAATCTATTTTCATGTTAAAATATCATGACAGCTACGATAACTATAAGTGGAGACTTTCCTGTGAGTTTGTGACTGTACCGGGAGTTGAATTATGGTGTACTATTGTATTTTTTAAAAAATTATGTGCCCTGTTAGAAGCCTGTCAGGTACTATAAAGTTTGAATTGGGGTTGAAGAGAAATATGAGTGGTTTATCCTCTACTTCACTAGCTCCAAGAAATGGAAAATATTTCTGTAATGATTATTGAAGATAAAAAAAATGTAAAATAGAAGAAAATAAAGTTGTCTTTTTTATGGTTAATGGGATTAAAACCTTGCTCATCAGGGACCAAAGAATTTATAAGATGGTGTGTCTAAAATTAATGTTACCAAACAAATCTAATTTAAAGGCTAAATTGTAGCAAAGATCCCCAGCTTTTGCATTGATTTGCACTTTCGTCCCCAACCTTTAAAAGGCTGGAACAACATGTCCCCCAACATTTGCATTCGTTTGCCCTTTGATTGAAATGTATATATTTAATCATATGTTAAGGTCTGTTTGGCAATAAATAGAATACTATTATAATTGAAGTTAAATTTCAAATTCTTACATAAGAGTATAGAAAATCAACTCATGCACAAAGGGACAACGGTGCTAATGAATGCACAGGTTGGGGATGTTTCTTACAATTTATCCTAATTCAAAATAGAATTTAGTCCTAATCATGTGTACATATCTACAGTGTAACCTGCCCATACTAAAAAAATATTCACCACTCATTTTCAAAAAATCTATTTATATTTCAAAATAGAAATAGATTGCTAAAGGGTTCAGAATTGAATGGAATACCACTTTTGATCAACAAGGCACAAAAGTTACCAGATGCTGAACACCATGAAGAAATCACTCCTGATTTAGCAAGCATCAACTGCAACGAGTGGCTTTTTTGTTTTTGACTTTTCCCCCCTTTCCTCCCTTACTTTCTTTGGGATGTTTGATGGGATGGGCAGAGGGAATTGAATTCATGATGCAGTTATCAACTGACAACTGGCTAAAATCAATTCAAGCGTTTGACGGGGTAAACATTAAAGGTAAGCTTACATGCAAAAAGCCTCTTTTGGTGAAATGAAAAACATCTAAGTTTGTTACTGGAGTTTTTGCTAAATTTTACTACCAGATATATAATTGAAGACACTGTTGATTTATCTTTATTTTTTAATTCTATGATAAACTGTCGAATCATTAGAAATGGTTTAGAATTAGTTCTTGAGAGTTAACATGGTTAATTGAAGTGGTGGCAATGCAGACTTAGAAGAATGATACGTGACACATTTTGTTGCAGGAAATGAATACATGCCCTATGCACAAAAATGAGGGAGATGATGTCAGTGACTTAAGTGTGCTGAAACTGCGTATAATTTGAGAATCAAACTTTAGCCAGAAATATGCAAGTGCTTCACAAAAGAAAAACATCGTTGTTCCTTGAACCTGGTTTTAAATAAAATGATAAAACCCCAGTTCTTATCTGAACTTTTGCTCCAGGATCAGTTTCATTAGATCAATTATGCAAATTTCATTCAGAATTCTTCTCTCTTGGATCAGTTAGATAATTGGGAGTCAAACTAGTTCAGGTCTGCTCTTTTGAGTTCTATTTCTGGGGTGAAAGATTGCTTTTGTGCTTCCACTCTGCTCTGCTTTATATGTCATGTACTCTTGTTAGTACCATAGTTAATTGCACAAAGTAATTAACTGTTTTTCCCTGAATTTTGCCATGATGATATTTCTTCCCAAGTAAGGTCTAATGAAACCTTAGCTGATTGCCCGCTGCAGGAAACTAATCTAGTGCCACTAACAGAATTGAGGGAGCAGTGCAAGACAGACTTGGAGTACAATGCTACATCTTCAGAGAAGCATTAGTTTACTTTTGCTTTTGAATCTTTAAAATGTAATAGTTGATTTCTTGTGTAGCTTTGAAATTTATTCTTGCGCTTTTATAGATGTAACAAACATGCATGAGACATTTGTGTCTGAAAATCGAATGTACTCGGGTTGGTGAAATATTTGAGCTATGTACCTTTTCTTGTTTGCGGATATATGTTGAAAGGCCGCCTTATCTGTCAGTCCAATAATTGGATTGATTACTTCATCAAAAACTACATTGTACTTTCTTTGGGCTTTGTTTGGTAACCATTTATAAATTGGTGGATCTATAAATGGGTTTAAATTTTAAATTTTGTATAAGTGTTGAGATTTAATTATGTTATGTGGAGGTAATGATTAAAATGATGTAAGAATTTAAGTTAAATCAAATATGTGGTTAAATATGATGTTGTCACGTGTTTAAAAGTTAAAATTTAAATCAATTGACAAATTTAATGTGTTTTTAAATGATTTCCAAACATAGTGTTGGTTTGCAGTTCTTTTGGATTGATTACTTGTTCACGTCACAAGTGATGTTATTCTCCTCTGATAAAATGTTGGAACGCAAATTTTTCGGTCAACCTTTTGCCCATAACCAGTCGGTCAAACCATTTTGCCCTATAAGTAACTGTCACGTGTAGGATGAAAGATAGGTCTCCACGCCAGCCAGTCACCAAATTCCTCTATCATACGTGTTAACGCCCTTCAGAAAGACAATTGAGACAAAAAGTTTTATAAAAGAGCAAAATTGCAATTTGATCATTAAGCTTTTCAATATGTGCAAAGTGAACCCTGAAACTTTGAACTATAGCAAGGCCAAGGCATTTATATGCAAGTTTGTGTCATCACTGCCAGTGTTCTAAAAAGCTCACTGAGCAGCACCTATATTTGAAATTTAGGTTTTACACTTCGTCACTTTTTGTGTTTTATCGCTCATAGATTGCATTTTTATCGTTATTGATGTGTTTAGACACGCATAAGCTCAATGCTTAACTTTGACACTTTTTCACACCTCACACTTTCTAAAACAACGATCGTGGCCAATCAACCATTTGTAAGGGGTGAAGAGTAAAATCCCTAAGTGAGGCTTCAGGAAAAAAAAATAAAAATAGGACTGGAAGGGTGTTAAATTAGCTCTTTTTCTTGAATTTCAGTATTTCACCCCTTTACTGCCCGCTTCTTGGATCCCTTTCTGTTTATCTTCCGTCTTTCAAAACTCGATGAGTTTTTGTTGCAAAAAGCTCACAGCCCAGAAGATGAAACAAATCCCAAACCGTTCATTTTTGAAAGCCAGGTAATTCAGAATACTTGATCAGTTTTTCTGTTTGATCAAAACAGCTGAAAAGGGTTTGTTTTTCTATCCTTTTTGGTTGTTTTAGGGTTCCTGAACGTGTTTTCATTGTATAGAGTCAATTGTATCAGAAAAGGTGGTTTATTTCTAAACCTATTTGATTCTTTGATTGTGCAGAAAGCTTTTTATAAATATATATATATATATGGAGTTTCACATTTTTCTTCTTTTTTTCCTGTATAAGAGCGTGAATTCTTAACAATTTTGGGGGGAAAAGAAGTTAATGGCGGCAACATGTATAGATTCAGATACGTACAGTTCTAGTGGTGGTCACTTTTTATCATCTGATTTCTTAGGCGAGGAGCTTAATCATTCATTCGAAACTTTTACGGGAAGTGCTGCCCCAAATCCCTCTATTTCTCATTATTGTTCTTCTGGTTACAGCCCGTTTGGATCTTCGTTTTCTTCGATCTCTTCTGAACCCAATTTTTATCCTGATATTGCTTCAATCCCTTTGGAAACCCAAATGTTTTATCCGGGGTTTTCAAGTTTCAACCAAATGGATGATCTAATTCACTACCCACAGTCAGAAATTCTTCAAAAACAGGCTCAATTCGAACTCCAACAGCAGGAATTGCATCATCAGAGAAGCTCGTTTTCACCGTTTCTTGGCCTGAAGCCTGTCCCAATGAAGAAAAATGCGATTCCCCTGGAGGCGGCAAAGCTCTACAGGGGAGTAAGACAGAGGCATTGGGGCAAATGGGTGGCTGAAATCAGACTTCCAAGAAGCCGAACCCGGCTTTGGCTCGGAACTTATGACACTGCTGAAGAGGCTGCCTTGGCTTATGATAAGGCTGCTTATAAACTAAGAGGAGAGTTTGCGAGGCTCAATTTTCCGAACCTTAAGCATCAGTTGTGCCAAGGGTTCCGTGGTTTCAAGCCCCTGAATTCCTCTGTTGATGCTAAACTTCAAGCCATTTGTGACAATTTGGCTAATTCACCGAAACAGAGGAAGAATTCAGGGAAGTCCCATCCTGTATCTGATCCAAAGGCTGAAAATTTGAGGCAAACAGGCGACGAGAAGACAAAATTCATTTCCAGTTATCCGTCAAATGGAGAAGTCGAGCGTCCATTATTAAAAGGTAGTATCCTAATTGATGCATTCTCGTCTTCACCATCCAACGAAGGGCTGGCTTCCCCTGAATCCGGTATCACCTTGTTGGATTTCTCGGAGCCCTCATTCGAGGAATTTGATAAGTTTATGTTTTAGAAGCAAGCTTCTGCAGAGACTGACTGGTCAGCCCTATAACATCATAGTACTTAATCTTCATGATCATCTTAGTTTGGTTGGTTTTTCATGTAGAATTGTGGTTTTTCGTTTGGTTTGGTTTGGTGTCAATTATGGCCTTTGCAATGGAGTTTTTGACATGTGCAGAGGTCCTTTAGGGTGTAAAATAGTTTATTTCTTTGTAATCTATGATCTCTTCACCTTGATCAGATGGTTGTTTTTTGTGTCCAATTTGATCAAGAGAGATTTTCCGCATTTCTTGAATTTGATCAATATGAATGTATTTCACTTTCTGTTTGTTGAACAACATGGCTTGTTTTAATATGCTTGCACTTGATCTTTTGAATCAAGAAACCAAGCATTTTTCATATTTCAAATTTGGAATGTTAGCTAAAAAATCGTGCACGCATCAGATTTTCGTGAAAAATTGTATCTGGTACCCGCTCGAACAGAGCACTTATAACCAATAAAGGCTGAAGCAGAGATGATTTTCATCTGGTCAGACTGTAATAGAAGCATACAAGAAAACGCACGAGATTGAACTGGAGAATTTCAATAGATTATAGAAGCCCACGAAGCACGAAAAATGCTCATGTAGATGTTTATTTCCTCATTATTATATAATAATGTTGTTTAAGCAAATGTGATTACTAAAATCAGAACCCAACACAATGCATAAGAACTGTGACCTTTCAGATTCTACCGGGCCAGAGCTCAGAAAAGGCCTATAGTTTGTTCTAATGGGACACTTGCCCTTTAACAATATTAAACAGCATATTTTTAATCTTTGGCTCTATGCTGGGGAAGTGCCTTCTCTGATGTCAATATACGTTTTGAGGTCATAATTTGATCAATTTGGCTCTAGGTTTATTTTAAAGGTTTATTATTTAGGATTTTCCAATTCTTACTTCTTTCAAGAATTAGCAAAAGGGATTATGATTGTGGACTCTAGATCTATAAAAAAAATTTCAAGCACCAGATACATGGGAGCCCTGCTATTAAAACAGATACGGCTCTAAGTTCGGAGCCAGGCCTCCAATCACATGATACCGCCATAGAAAATTACAGATATATACTAGTGTTACATTACCAGACATCTGACGTGACATAATATCAATAGTTGATGTGATTTGAAAGAAAAATGATGTCATGATGTGGTGCTGATGGCATATTACGTAATTGTCTAGTTGAAACTTCTTACTATAATCTATTGAAGTCTCACAGAACACGATAGGAAAAGTTTGGTGGTAATTCGACATGCACTTTGTTGTCTTAGATCTCTCTTCAATGCGGGAAGGTATCTTTCAAAGACGAGCAACACTTTACTTCCCCAGGGAACCTAGAGACAGTCTATACACTAGGAAAAGTGTTAATTGGAGACCCTTCCATGCGCCAAGTGAAATAGAAAGCAATTAGTTATAGGCTTTGTTTGATATATTGTCGTAACTTCTCCAATAAGCAGTTTCTTGTTCTACTGTGTTGAACAAAAAATTGCTGTGAGAAAATCATTTTTAGTATTTAGTAAGTATGTTTGCTAGAGTTGTTGTACTGTTCAAAATTAGTTTTTAAATATTTTGTAAATTTACTGATTTATAATTACTAAAAAATACATGATTTAAATAATATATTTAACATCCCACAAAAATTTAAAGTAAAACTGCTAAAGTATAAGACATATGCTATTTCCGTAATCTATAGAGGGTGCTAGTTTTGCTAAATTTATAAGACATTTGGTTGCTATTTTTGCCATGTGTCTAAAGACACACAGACATATTTCATTTTTGTAAATAAAAAAAAATGCTAGAATCGCTAAGTGTTTAGGACACTTGGTAGTTTTGCAATGCACGGATTCATGTGCTATTTAAATTCAATTAAATCCTAACTTCTATATAAATAAGGCAAATGAAGCCTCCTTCAAACCATCACCGCGAGCCCTCCATTCCCTTAGCAATATGTGAAATGCTCCCATTTATAACATAATAAAGTGAATAAAAAAATTGAGGTTTAGAAGGTAATTTGGGCATAGGAGAATTGGGAAGAGAAAATAAGAGTTAACTTTTGGGGAAATCAAATTAAAAAAGTGAGCAGCGCACGCCTTGTCTCTCTCTATCGGTCCCCGTCTTTGTGGCTTCCCCTCTCTTCGAAACTATTGCCCGTCTTATGCTCTTTTTATATTGCTTTGGCATTTGATACGTAAGTGTGCATACTCGTCATTGGACGAATGATTGTTCTTTATATTTGGGCGTGTTGGTGGTGTTATCTACATGTTTTGCTTTGCAATGTGGTATCTTTTGTGGCAATATGACTTTACTACGTGGTCTTGGTCATATATTAAATTGATTGAATTGCTTTGTATATTGCACTTACTGGTAGAGATTAAGCTAGTGATGACCCAACCTTTGTGCCAATAAATGATCTCCTGTGCATTCTTGTGTTATTTCATCATGAACTAATGCGTGTTGTTATTCACTGGGTACTTTGTACTCACCCTCTATTTTTTACAATCCTATATGTGATCGAGATTTCGGTGCGTGGCTAAAGTTTCGTTGTGGATAGCCCACAGAATATTTAATTATCAGAGTGCGCAATGAAAGCGCTTATACTTTTGAATTATATTTGTAAAGTCTCGCCCTCAATTTTGAATTGATATATATATATTGAAATGCTTCCGCTACCGATATTTCGAGAAAATATAATAATGAAATTGGGGGCGTGACAATATTTATTTATTATTATATGGTATATTTATCTTTTTAAGAAATAATATCTAATACGTCACAAAAAATTACAAAATATCGACAGCTAATAACTGAATGTGAAAAATTATGTAAAATTTATTTTTGACTGAAAAAATATTTGAAATTAACTAATTAATAAAAATACATAAAAAATAGACTTATATAGTGCACGATCAAAAAAATAAATTATTATGATTCAAAGAGAAAATTTAAATAAACTAGATGGTTGCATGCGATATTTGTAAATTTTCTTCATTTTTATCTAGTATATTAAAAGGCATAAAAATTAAATATAATATTAAATTTAACAATTTAATTATTATTAATTGAAGAAGCCGGAAATAGAAGCTGAGAAATAACTTTTTTTTTTTTTACTTCTTAAAATTTGCTTAGGATCTTATTACTTCTCCGATAATCATTTTTCTTCTAAAATTTAGCAAACATTTCATCATTTGTGATTCATAAAAAGGCAAAAATTATGCATTTAAGAGCAATCCCAAAGGGAGACATAAAAGTTAACTGTGCATCTTATTGCGGATCATAATTTACAATTATGAGGTTAACGTATTCTATTTAGTCATTTATTTACAGGAGTTGCCTCTAATTATCATTAACAAATATATAACAAGATGTTAGAAAAATTCTTATATGAGACTATTACCTTTAAATTAAAAGACTCTGATTTGTATAGCTTATAAGAATCTAAAAATTAAGCACCTCAACAAGGGAATTTCCATTTTTTCCACAACAAGGGTGACTAAATAACACAAATGCAAATAAATAAATAAAATTTTAGTCATTTCAATTGTATCAGTATTGCCAATACGCATGGACGTAGCCATCTTTGGACCAATGTAGTCTATGGATCGCACTGGATTTTAGAGTGGCCCTTTTAAAATTGGGGCGGACCGCATTGAAGTTTCAGCGCGGACCAACCCATATAAAAAAAAATTTGGGTTCAAGTTTAAAAAGGCCTACAAATATGTTACATTAGCCCAAAAAATTAAAGAATCTGAGACTAAAATTAAGATCTAATCCACTACCATTTACCAACATCAGACTCCTCTTTCACCTCTGCTACAAATCTGAGCAGATGAATAACTGCCTTGTTTGTTATGTAGAGAGAGATATATGTTCCAAACTTGATAATGAAGTAATTGTAAAGTGGTTTCAGAGTATGAAAACCCGCAAAGAATTGTTGAACTAGACGGCCTTCAGATTTACTTTTTTTTAATTGCAATATTTTTTATTTTCTATTTTTAAAATTTCGCCCCAACAACTGCCCTGTCAAAACGAAAAAATTCCAACCACACTGACCAAAAATCTTGACTACATCCATGCCAATAAGGCTTAACACGTTTAACTAAGTTAAGGCCCTAAAACCTTGAAAGTTCCTGGTTCAAGTCCAATCAATCGCGTGTTGTGTGCGTTTTTACAACTCTATGATATGTTTGTATTATTTACTTTACATCGCGCTCCTCTAAACGTAACTATTTACATTATATTTATATAATACAAATCAAATCAATTGTACTTGTACTTGTTTCCCTGAAGAAGATTTTTTTTATTAAGAAAAGTTTGTATCTATTTACATCGTTAAAAGTTCATTAACATCCAAATATTAAAACATAAGCTCGACTGAGGGATGACCACCGGTAATTTTGATCCCCTACCAGGGTATAGCGGAACTAGAATTGGAGATTTCAGTATGTTATAAACTAGAAGAAAAGAATAAAAAATAGAGAGAAAAGTTGAAAAGAAAACTCTTGAACTATATTTTCATTCACAACATATGATTTCTATTTATGCACATACAAGCGTACTACCTAAGAAAGACTTAGAACAAAAGTCAATTAATTTGGAGTGGTGGCTAAGAAAACTAATGGCGGCTGGAGTTTAAGGGGTACAATTATCATTCACTAAATATAATAATTATTTACAACACTCCCCCTTGAATGATTATTCTAGATAATAGTTGTATAATCAAAAACTTTGTTTGGAAAAAACTCAGTACGAAAAATCTACTAAACTAAGGAAAAAAATACAATTAATACTGATTAACTTTAGAATGCCCAGGTACTGTCTCATTAAAACCTTGCTAGAAAAACCCAGTGAGATAAAAACTGATCAAAGGAAAAAGAGTACAACTGCTCCCCTTAATTTCAGCCACGACGGTTATCATACTTAGTCATCATCATCTCTCCAATATCTTCAATACTTTAAAATATTTTCTGCTTTAGGCAATGTCAATTTTTCAAGAGTTTTATACAGATGGTCAATATCATATATGTCACAGATATTTATTAAACAAATAATATACCTTGTTAAAACTTACAAGGAAAAAATCTAGTGGGAAAAATCAAAGTGAAGGAAGAAGAGTACATTATTCTTTAAATACGTTATCGATGTTGTCTCGTTAAAAACCTTACTAAAAAAAACCCATTGGAACAAAAAACCTTAATCAAAGAAAAAAGAGTACAACGCATATCTCCCACATATTAACTGGCAATATATATAAGAACTTTTAAGTCCTTTATTTGCTTCATCTAAGCATACCAAATCTAAGAATATATTTTCCTATATTATCGGTCAAATGAAATTTCAGGTTTTAATAACATCCACCACATATTTAATGATCTTTTAGTATAACTATCGATCGTTATATTATTGACATTATAACAATCTGTAGGATTGTCCTTTTTATCTTGGCAAACATTCTATGTCAATAATTTTGATGAAATTTAATTCATCATCCTCACTATTTATTGAGCTCATGAGCATTTGTGGTCGACTATTATTTTTCGTCGATTCCATCTGATATCAATATAGAGCCTCTTTGGGTACTTTTTAACTAGGTATGTCTGTATACTCTTCTGGAGTATATGCCTCAGAAGAACCATCAGAAGTATTTTCTCCATATTCGTTTCCATGGATCATAATTTTGGAATCGACCACGTCATGCTTCAGACATATCATTAATATATCAAATCTTCTTATAGAATTTTATATCAATCTAAGTTAGAGCATTTAACGTAGTATATCTATTGGTAAATATATAGTCAGTAATCTTGAAATACATACTATCTTATAAACTTCAAGTTTGTATTATACATGCGAAGAGTACAATTATGCATTTCATATATTTGTTACCAATTATCAATTCCTCCCGTTAATGTTGAGAATATTATTTAATTTAAGAAATAGTCGAAAAAACATTATATAATATATATCATCCTTCATGAACAAAGTATACAAAAAGGGGATTCAAATCTAATCTATATTATACAAAAAAGGGATTCAAATCTAATCTGTATTGTCAACATTATAATAATATTCATCTTAGCTATTGTGGTGGAGCTACTATACAAATCGCATTTATCAACTTTAGATAGAGGCTTATGAGTATAAGTCAAATACAAGGAGTGTCATATACTCTATTGGCACGTTATAAAAAAACAATACTGCAAGTAAAAGATCAATGTTGCTTAAACACGAATGAATGTTCTCAATTAATTGTATAGCAAATAAATTAAGGCGTATAATATTATTTTGTTAATTATAGACAATTAATATCTCAAATAATATATGAATATTTAATGACTTTTGGGATAAAATTCACTAGTAAGATTCATGTATTTTACGATATATGGAACTTTTGCTCCTAATCAATCAGTTGAGTAAATATTCTGGCAAACTTTTGGTTACAATTTTAATATGTGACCTCTAGTGGATCCAAATTCATAAAATATCTACATGGTCTACATGGAGGATGAGTGTGCTCACAAGATTCACCTTGAATATTTTCCATATATATTCGAAACTTAATTCTAAATAGCTAGTGATTATTAATAATTAAATTGTCTGAGAACTTGCAGCACAAGATAATTCTTTTGAATGGAAAAACATTCTATTCTTCACATGATTCTCGATAGTTTTTCTCATCAACAAAACGAGATGGTTTAACCGGTCATGTCAAATAATAAAATTTCGATGATATTGAACTTCTAGTTCAATATACAAGTAATATATTTGACAATACAACCAAAACTTTTTAAGCAAGATACGTCAGATTCTCAACCAAATGCATGCTATAAGGGAGAATACTTATGATGAGATGATTGGCTTCATACGAACCATCACTACAACATGTAATATAGCATGATCTCAAACAGACGTGGGAAATTTTATTTTTACAGACAATTGTCTAGTAATTAATTGAAGACATTTTATAAATAGTTCTGCTAAATCATTCTTAACGTGGACATGAATAACTAAATATTCAACCTTAATTCCAATTGTCATCTATAATCATCGAATGCTTGAGATCTAAACTAACCAGTATTATCAAAATGAATTTTCTTGATCGAATAATCAGGGAATTGAGCTCTTAATTTTACTATTTGAGTATGTAGTCTAGCGAATACTGCATTTCTTACAGAAAGCAAGCACACATGAGACCCTCTATTAGAAGCATCAATCAACACTATAAAATAACAAAATGGTCTACATATATCTCTATAAACTATTTCCAAAAAAGTTAGAGATTCAATATTAACCTTCATGGTGAAAGCTTAATGACTAACTTGTCTTGCGTACAAGTAACACGTGGGAGAACACTTGCTAAAAAAATCTTCTGGTTCTTTATATTATTCCCATGTGACTTATCTTATGCATCATAATTGCCCATTTATATGCAAACTTATAATGCCAATGTATAATGTCACGCCCCCACTAATTTTCTAATATTTCCGAATATCTTATGTTAATTTATAAATTTTGTAGCGGAAGCTTTAATTCAAACAGTACAGACGAGACGTGCAAAACAATCTAATTTATATTATCTTACAGAGTTTAACAGACAAAGCTGATTATATAAACTAACAAATCGTTAACTTTTAAAGAAAACATTAAAGCTAGGTTTTTCAAGAAATATAAAAATACAAGATATTGTATTAATAAATATATTTCATTGATTACTAAACTACGCCAAATTATTAAGGAACTTTCGCAGTGAGAAATAGAGTTCAAATCAATATAAAGATTATAACCCACTATTTTCTTATAAGTTATAAGATGTAAAAACATATATATTATAGAGGTAGGCATGAAACTATTAAATTCATAGTAGCTTCAAAGGCAGATTAACACTACATGCACAATTCTACTTCATTTCATGAGCACGATTCAACCCTTGGCTTGCCTTACTTTTCAGATGTTATAGCTTCAATCATCTACAAAAATTGTAGTAAAGAAGAGAATGAATACAAAGTACTCAGTGAGTAACAAAACCCTTTGATTCACCTTTTATTTGAAATATTTATTTTCTAGAAAATCATTCAATGCGCAAAATTTTTCAATGCACAGATGAGCCCTATCACTAGTTAAACTACTACCTGTGGTGCGCGCAAGAATCATATCAATTCAATCATAGCCATGAACAATTAAGTGGATCCACATTTAAATCCCGATTGACCCCTACTGAAATTCCAAACAGATTAACACAGATAAAGAGCAGATTCTACACTAATCGTCGCCCATCTCGATATCATTAGATGACTCTTAGTGTAGCTACATAGTAGAGCAGAACAAATACAAAACGGGTAGAGCAACTAGTGATTTAAAATGCAATATATCAATCTTTCTTTTCAATGCATCAGAATCCATGATCATTGCTTTAATCAAATACATGCTTAACATTTCAAAACATCATCAATGTTAAAAGGGAATCAAAGTGATAGTTACTCACATCAAATCTTCTTCGAATAATCTCAAGTAGAAAAACGTCATTAAAATCTTGATATTCCCCAATTAAAGCTATTTTTCAAGCTATAATACTTTTATATATAGTAAGAAATCCTTTGCAGAAGACAAATAAGCATTTTTCTGTGTTTTTAGGGCTGGTTTCTATCTCACTATAGAGATGGATGAATTTGGCGGAAGAAATGAGAGCTTTAGAGTGTCGAGAGAGTTTTGAAAGGTTTGAAGGCTCAATTGGCTATACATAATAGTTAGGATTAAATTGTTTTTAATAAATTTTGAGTTCCGCCAATCAAATCGTGACACGTGGCGCAATATGGTACCATACACTTAGCGATAATTGCTCGGGCAATCCTTATTCTTTAAGTAGTCTTTCAATTAGATCATAGTACTTTGATCTATATTCTTTGAAACCTTCAATTTAGTAGGGTTTTCAATTCGGTTATCAACTTCTGAAATGTTAACCAATAACCACATTCTCATGCCAATTCAAATTCAGTATCCATGTATTAATCGTGTTGTCAATAATCACGTTCTAGTTCTTGACATTTATGTGTATAACATTCTTGTAGTACTTCAAATACGATTACATTGTCACGTTTCAGTTTTTAGTGTTCATTTCAGTGACAATTTTATAACCTTACTATTGAAGCATTTCAGTATGATCTCGTTGTCATATTCTAATTTTGAATGTTCAATTGGGTAATAAGCTTGAAATCTTATAATACAATTCAAGCAATCATTTAATCATTATCAGAATAACGATACACTTGCTTTAAAATTTTGCGGGATGTTACATATAAAGTTCTTTGAGTCAACGAATTTCAAGTTCATGACATAGTTTGTCTCAATTACTTTTATGAATGTATAACAGATTCTAGATGGTAGTGGTAAGAAATTTTCTTTTATCTACTTTCGGCTAGATACAAAGGAATTTATACAAAAATATTATTATCTTTTATCTTTCATTAGATATCTTTAAAAATCAGTAAATTTCTCTTGAATTTGCTAAATTGCATCATCAATATATAATTTAGTATTATTTGTCAAAGTAATACAAGCTCTCTTAGAACTTTTAATGATGTTTGATGTACTTGATATATAATACTAACATTAGTTTCAGCTAATGATAATTCAGAAAGTACTTGTCTTGAAGAATGGTATACATAATTGCACTTACCAATATTTCAGTCAGCAAAAAAGTCAGAGACATCAAAATGAAAACCATTATAACCAAGGAAATTAGTCTCTACTTTTCTTTTTTCCTTGATTGACTACTAGTTAGAGTTCTACAAAGTATTTTGTTGTACGATAGGTACATGCTAAATGCATTTGATGCTCCTTTTTAGTTGAACTATCATTATTGGATACTTTTATGCATCTCACTACTAGAGTTTTGCTTATGAGTTTTCCCATGTCTTTATCGACGGTTCACCATAAAATGTTGCATTTGCTTCAGGCAATGTAATGAAACTGGTGGGGCGAAACTCATGATTTTTCATACATCATGTGGTTCTTTGACAATAAAGTACTCAACTTTGAGTTAGACATAATAACGAAGAAAACTAAGTACTTTTACACAGTCCTTAGATATGTTTCCCTTTTTTAATCTCTTACTTAAGCCACTTGAAATCATATGAACTAAAATATCAAAGGCCCATGACAAATAATTCTTGCCGATATGTCACGTGCAACTAACTAAAATTTAGTGATATTGACTATTAGTGTAACTTTATGATATGTAAATTTATAAAACTTAATATCAGCAGAATAGTGAATATTTATACTCTCTTTCAAGGAGTATTGTTTTAGATATCACCAATATCTATGGCCATCAAGACATATGCTATTTTAAGAGTATAGTAAATTATACTTTTAGAATTAATTTGAGTTATTGATACTCCATAAGCAATAAATTAATATTCTTTAGGAATATTGAAAGAGACAAATCTTTTGAAAGAGGATTTTTGGCATTTAACTAGCATCAAGGAATATTTTATCCAAAATGACAGTTGGAAAGGGAGAAGGACTAGAGTCGTTAAATGGAGCAAACCTGAAAAAGGCACTTTAAAGTTGAATGTGGCAGGTTTCTGGCATTACCAATCTGGACATATTACCACTGGTGGATTGGTGAGAGATTGGGAAGGAAAACCTCTGAATGCTTTCCAAAATGGCTTGGGACCTGGGAACATTTTGGAAGCAGATGTGAGAGCTGCTAAGGATGGGCTGGAACTCTGCAAAAAAATTGGTATTAACATTACCGCTGTGGAAAGAAGTAATAAAAAAGTCATTGATCTGATCGAAGGAAAACAAACAGGGCCTTGGAGCTTGAGATACGACATTGAGAAAATTAATTATCTCCAAAGTGAACTAGGGGTTAGTTTCTTCCAGATCTACAAGCAAGGGAATCTTGTGGCTGATTGGCTTGCTCAAACTGGTCATCAGTATCATGGTATTCAAGTTCTTTACCCTGAGGAACTCAAAGGCAAAGTGGTTGGCCTTGTTAGGTTGGATGCTTGGGGGATTCCCTCCATCAAAACTCAAATCCCTGCTCAACACCCTAATCTTACCCAAAATTCAGACCTACCATTACCATACACTTGTAATCATGATTTTTGTTCTAACTTTCACCCCCTCAAGTTATCCTGATGAAGCTGACTTTTTCCTAGAGAAAGATTCCAACAAAATCTACACTTTCAGGTTCAAAATGCATTTCCAAAAGATTGCTCAAAATTGTATCTTCTCTTGTCAATCTTTATTTTTTTGCAGGTGTTGGAGTTATTATGGACAAAATAGCATTAACTTAGGGGTGCATGTACAGATCACTTTTATTGCTACCAATTGGCCAAACCTAGTGAAATTCTCTCTGTACAATCAAGATGTTCTTGAATTACCTATGGTCCAGCCTGAAAAGGATACTTCCCTGAAGCTGTATACTGTCTGGCCTTTTGGAACAGGAAGAAGGAATCGCCAATTTTATGTCACTTGCATTCATAGTTTTTTGGATTCTTTTGTTTATCATGGGATGTATACAGGCTTATTTAGTCTTTTTTTGTGTGGTACCAAGTACAAGGAAACACTCCAATGACCACTCAAAGACCCTATCAAAAAGCCTAATTCGATCAAGCATTAAATCAGTTTGACACATACATCTCAGAGACAAACAATTGTTGTAATTAGAATGTGAAGCAGTGTGATTCTTTGACAAGGACTAAATTGGTCAGATGCTCAAACGAGGACAGAGGCTGTATGAAACAAAAATTGAAATTCTTGATAAAGTACCAAGCACTATTCAAGGAATTGCATTTCAAAAAATCCTTACTGATCTTCTCGCTGAATTGGTTGATGGAATCGGACACAAACTAAAGTATTTTTCCATCTTTGATGTCTGCAAATTCCTGAATTGATCACAGTTTTTCAATCTTCTTCTGTCAATTTTGCATTTGATGAATGCCAGATGCATCTTTCAGTTTGAGAGCCAAGGTAGAGACAATTCTGGAGATTGGTCAGAGACAATTTCCCGCTGGGGCTTCTTGATGGGGTATCTTGGCGGCCGAAGGAACTCGTTTTCCAAATCCTTGGTGGTGCACAGGTTAGCCTCTCCCATTTTTCTACCTTTCTTATGTTTTTCTTCCGTTCCTTTATCTCTTTATGTTGCCTTGCTTTCTCCTTAGCTTTTTCTTTATTTAAGGGAGGTACCCCCCTTGTTGTGGGTATCTTATGTATTTGGTATATAATATGCATCTTTTGTTTAAAAAAAAAAAAGGTAAATTAGACCTATAGATCCAATTCAAATTTCTCTTCAAGAGCATATAATATTATTCAAAATATTATAATTAGTTGTGCTACTTCGAGAGCAACAACTTATTTACTGTAGCTAAAGTAATTAACTAAAAGTAAATAATACAATAACAAATAAATAATGAACATAACAAAAAAGAAACAGTTGCTTCATAATGAGCAATATGAAATATTTTTCAAGAATATCTGTTTATTGTATTTTTCTTCAAGAAAATACATATATAAATATTATATACCGTACTTTTTAAGAGCACATCATATTCAATTAGCATATGACGAGAACATGTTATGTTATTCAGGAATCACAATATATTAATCTTAACAATATCTAAGACTATTAAGAATTACGGAATCGTGTTTCTTCAAGAATTGCGACAAATCTTATATGGCTTTTCTAATACCAATCATATTCTTCCAGAATATGAGATGTAATAGGTGATTCTTCAAGAACTACAAGAATATCATATGCCATGACCCTTCAGAAGCCAATCATATTCTTCTGAAATATAGTATAAATTGTGATTCTTCATTTATTACAAAAGATAATATTTAAATCACAATAATCTTCAAGATTATTGATAGATTTTTGAACGGCCGTATTTCTTCAAGAAATCATGATTAATAATATATATCAAGATTCTTTTGGAGCCAATTATATTCTTTAAGAACACAAGACATAATAGTGATATTTTAAAAATCATAATGAATCACAAGAATAATATCTAGATTACAATAATCTTCAAGATTATTGGTGAAACTTTAAAGACTGTGTGTCTTTTAGAAACAACTATAAATATAAATAGATTAAATAAACATTCATATAACACAATAATAATATATACATTATTCATACATTGAAATGACAAAACAATAATAAGTTAAAAGCATCTTGAATAAAAAATTCAAATAAATTGCATTATGTTTTTTGACAACTTACGAATAGCCTTGAAACTTTTTTTTTCCGAAAATAATTACTGTTATGGAAAATTGAAAAATTAAGACCATGCAGGACATAAATTGAAAACAATTTTGGGAAAGAGAATCGTGCTGATAACGTATTATAAACTAGAAGAAAAGAATAGAAAATAGAGAGATAAGTTAGAGAGAAAACTTGTAAATTGTATTTTCATTCACAATACATAATGTCTATTTATACACGTACAAGTGTGTTGTCCAAGAAATTAGAACACAAGTCAATTAACTTGGGGTGGTGGCTACAAAAATTAATGGCGGATAAGATTTAAAAAGTACAATTGTCATTTACTAAAAACAATAATTATTTACAACAATTTTAACATTTGAACATCTTTTCGTATTTGACTATTTGCAACGAAGGGTTGGAATCTGCATTCAGACGGAAAGTCCTTGAGATCTTGCTCATGAATTCCTTTTTCGTTCATTTCATCCAAATTCTTTTTGAATATGCTATATAATAATGCAAGGAAAAGATAATAATTGTTGTCTTTGACTTTGTGTTGTTTGTTGTGTGACTTGAATTTTGGGGGGTTTAGGTTTTGTGAATCGTGAGAGCTGAGTGAGCAGCAGCCAAAGCTTTTTACTTTGTCTGAAATTTTCAAAGGGACTATGAGATAGGGCGACTGCGCGTGCCCTTGCTCTCTGTGTGAAAGGATAATTGTCAATTGTTTGTAGTAAAAAATCAAAAGTTCAAACATGATTTCAGTTTTTTGGGGAGAAAAAAAAAATAAAAATAAATAACTAAATAGGGTCAACCCGAGAACCCGGCTTGGGTCAGACCCGACATCTGGTTCCTGGGTCGGTTTTACACGGGCCAGGGTTCCTGGGTCGGTTTTACATGGGTCAGGCAGGTTCTGACCACTTGACCAAGAACCCAACACGGTCGGGTTCTTTATCCCCCATCCGTGACCAACCTGTTTGCTATATAACCCGACCCAACTCAATCAGATTTGTTGATTTGTCAGATCGGATGCCCAGCTTAGTTTTGACCCTGTCTCAACTTCTTTGTATTGCTATCTTTTCATGGGCCATTCAACCTCATCTAGGTTGTTTGGGCTTCGGCTGACTAAGCAACAATTGAAAAAAAGTTAAAAGGGCTCCCTACGTATTTGGTTCAAATTCAGGAACTATTTTGAAATTGCTACTCGATTTTGTGGAATGATTATAAAATAAAAATGAAACTTGTACATAATTTTTTACAAGAGTTTATTTATAAAGTGAGCTGATAAATTTATGAAAATTGATTTTTAAGTGATGTGTGAAAAAATAGATTTGCACCACTGTATGTGCATATAAAATAGTTTTTGTAAGAACTTTATGTACGGTAAATGTGAAATTATTATTAAAAAAGTTATGCTACTGATCAAAGGGTTACTTACCGTTATTGATAATTTGATATGCTACATGTATTACGAAAATACCTATTAAAATTTTAGTTGTACCATTTTTAATGGGTAAATAGCTAGTGTCACTTGTATCCCTTTCAAATTTCATAAATACTGATGTCTTATAATTCAACTTAATTAATAATATACTTCATTGTGTTTTTCAATGATACTAGATTTTCACCCATGCATTACACGGAAAGAAATCTTCTCAGATTATACATATAAATCTAAACACAAAAACTTAAATAATTTTCTATTATCCATGAAAAATCATAATCCAACGAACCGATTATATTGAACTTGATGTTGCGATTACTTTGCTAATATAGTATTATCGTTATAAATGATAATGAGTTTGTCAAGACCCGCGTGGTATGTTAAAGTCCCACACTCTTGATCAAGGGATTCTCCACGCCTACAATCCCTTTATATACTCAAAAATAAATATAATCAATTATTTTTACTTTGGAATAATCATATATAATTAAATTTGGATTTATAACCAATATATAATTTTAAAAAATTGAATTTTTAAACTGATATTATTGCAACTTGATCGAGAACCAAATTCGATATAATTACAAAATTCTTCATTCTTTTAATAAATCAGAATACCAAATTGTGTATATTATTTTCTTTTATTATGTATGATTAATTAATAAATATACATTCTTTCCTTTTTCTTTCTTTCTTTTTTTTTTTTTTGAACAAAAGATAAAAGATTTAACACAAAGGCATGTGAGGTAGGAAAGTGAATAGCCAAATAAAGAGATTATTATAAATGCAATGGTATTGGATTCTTTACAAATTAATTAATCTACATCTAAGTTTTGTAACATAAATGTAAATTTAAAAAAGAAAAGGAAAAAACCATTATCATAAAAAGAAGAAAAAGTATAAGAGGCAAAAATGGGTGATATAGAGTCGATAAAAATAATCCCTACTCACTTCATATACATCATTGTGAAATTCAAATCAACAAAAATATCATCCATTGGAGAAATAAATAGGTCTAAAATACATTACAATAAAAACTACAAATACACACAACTACAACTATTACAAGAAAATTAATATGTAGACTCCTATTAACTATCCTAAGTTCAAAACACATCCTAACTACGAAAAATAGAAAAAAAAAAAAGACAATTACAATTTTCCTTCAAAATGTCATAACCATAGTATAAAATATATATATATATATATTGTAAAATTTATTTTAGAGAGAACACACCATCCACAAATACAATTGAAGTCTTAGCTCTCACGCAACTCTACAATCACATTGAGAGCATTATTTAACTTAGTACAATCTATTCATCCAACCAAGTAATAAGAGTATAAGACATGAATTGGTATAAGACATGCATGCCAAAAAAAGAGGAAAAAAAGAAATTTCAACACTTATATGCCCATAAAAAGAAAATAAAAAAAACTTTAGAAATATTGAAAAACATATACCTACATAAGGGTACCCATAAAAGCACCAAGTTCCATCCGACCTCCAAATTACACAGATAATTTTCACACATATGTGTAGATTATAATACATAGTAAGAACTCAAATAAAATAAAGAAAAAAATAATTTAAACAATTAATATATTATATCAAATTCATTTAACTAAAATATAAGAATAACATGATAAATGTGTAACCTAAAAGAAAAATATAATATATATCTATAACACGTTAAAAAAGAGAATATGTTTAATAATTTCATTAAAAAATTAATTGAAACACCAAAAAACACATTAAAAATATAAGATATATTATAATATGCAAAAACAAATAAAATCATTATTAACATTCAAAAACCCAAAGTCGCTAAGATAATTTGTTAGCATCGAAATGCCTAATTTGAAACTTAAAAAAATCTAAACGAAAACTAAAATTTGTTATCTAAGTGAAATTTTATAAGGTTATGTTAACCAAATAATAATGTAAATTTGTTATTACCATGTTAAGATAACTATAATTTTCAGTGAATTTTAACTCGATTGACATTGTTAACACAAATAGATATAATTTTAATTTTTACATTAATTTAGATAAATTATATTGTATGAAATAATTAATGGTTGAGCCATATAATATACTCTAAAAATATTTTTTATCAAAAATCAAGAAAGCCAGACAACATAAAAATTATATAAATTAATAATACATAAAAGTAATCATATGTTTTTTTAAGGAAGGTTACTTATAATTATTAATATTCGTACGGGGAAAAATTAAGAAAAATGTACAATTATAATTTTCAGTTAAATTAAACTAAAAATATATATGTTTAATTTATATTAATTTAAACTATGAATTTTGGGGATATATGGGCACTTATCCATTAGTTAGTTTGTTATTATAATTTGTTATTATAATTTATTATTTAAGTGAAATTTTATAAGATTATATTAAACAAATAACAATGTAAATTTGTTATTAACATGTTAAGATAACTATAAGTTACAGCAAATTTTAGTTCGATTGTTATCGTTAACACAAATATATATAATTTTATTTTTTACACTAATTTAAATAAATGATATTGTACGAAATATTTAATAGTTCAGCTATATAATATACTCTAAAAATATTTTTTATCCGAAATCAAGAAAGCCAAACAACATAAAAATTATATAAATTAATAATACATAAAAGTAATCATGTGTTTTTTTAAGGAAAATTACTTATAATTATTAATATTCATACCAAGAAAATTTAGAAAAATGTACAATTATAATTTTCGGTTAACTTAAACTAAAAATATATATGTCTAATTTATATTAATTATAAACTATGAATTTTAAGGATATATGGACACTTATCCATTAGTCAGTTAATTAGATAATTAAATTTATCTATAATTTAAAAAATTAAATGATGATAATTATATATTAGTTATTAAATGGATAAGGAAGAATATAATAAAAAATTTAAAAATTCATAAGACCGCAGAAGTTACTATAATATAATATAAAATATCGAAAAAGACTCTGATAACAAATTTTTGGAGGGAAAACTGCAGTACAAAGGTACCGCAGACTAATTTCCTTTAATATATATATATATATATATATATCTAAATCAAGAGTAAGTAAAACAAGTTTTCCCACCTAAATCGCTAACGTCATGTTGATATGATATTTAATTTTTTTATTTTTTTATTCTTTTCCATTTTGAAATGACTAATTTGTACAATTTAATTCTAAGATTTCATCCCATTGTCCAATTTAATCATAACATTTCAAACTTAACAATTTCAACCTCCAATCTCACATTTTTTAAGTGACATAACATTTTTTATTTAAAAAGACAATAATATCGTCCAATTGTCATTAACTTAAAATCTATATTATCTATATCTATATATAACTAAATCAAAAGAAATCTAACCCGGTTTTCCCGTCTAAACTGCTAATGCCACTAATGACATCATTTTCCTTTTTTTTTTTGTTTTTTAATTTTTTCCTTTGCCAACACGCTTTTAACTTTCTCTCATTTTATTCTCTTCCTCAATTATATCTTTGATCTCTATCTTAGAATTTATTCAATTTATCTTTATATCAAACTCTCCTAATTTAATAAAATGTATTTTCTTTCGTATCCAACATCAAATCATTCGCGTACAAATCCAAGCAAATAACATTTTGAAGGTCTCATTTTCTTTGACTGTCATGTAGTTAATTACGGTCTTTCTTTTCCTTCCTCCTTTGAATCGTTGATTTACATCTCCAATGCTGATTTTTTTTTAAATCTCTTTTTTAGCTGGTAAATCAAAAAACGTTTAAAAATTACAGATACATAGCACTAAATGGTGAAATTTTATCTGCCTTTTTTTTATTTTGGGCATATTTTTGATGAATTCTATAAATCTACATAAATTCAATGATTATTTGTTCACAGTCTGATCTTCCTTTGTGAATGCAATATTTTACTAATAATATTATTACGTGTAAATTAATATTAATAATTACTAATTAATTAATAGTAGTAAATATTAATGACATCAACATTTTATCACTAATGGCACCAAGGTGTACATGTTGAGGACCATCAATACATTTGTACATGCTCCCTCCATCTAGATTATTTGATCTCTTTTTTCACAAGGATTAAGAAATGTGTGTTAGAAATGCACATTTTGTAATTTGTGTTCTTTATTTGTCCCGATTTAATGAATAAAATTCAAAATTGACAGTGATAATTAAAGTATTAAATATGGTTAGATTTGTAAAGTAATGCAAATTAAAAATTTTAATATAGAATGAGACTATATATTTGGTACATCTTAAAAAGAAAAATGAGACCAAATAATTATGATAGAAAGTGCAATTAATTGAACTTTCTCGCTTTTTCAAGTATTTAATTTACTTTAATAATATTCCTCTATTAAATGACATGATCCTACTCATATCATAACGTGAATTTTTTACATATTATCTAAACGAATTTTGTTTTGACACAAGATCATTACATCATGAGTAAGTGTAGATTTATAGTTCGTATAAATTTACTCCCACATGACTATAATTTGATATCTTAATATTCATTATTTCTTTTGTAGGTTCTTAGCTTAATTCTCGGCTATGAATTTATTAAATATTGAGGATAAACTTTTTCCACTGAGGCATATGTATAAGGAGAAAGAAGATTGTATGTGGAACGTTGACGATCATGTAAATTATGAAATGAATATAGATTGTCTTTTCAATGTAAATATATTCAATTGGTACTACCATTTGTGATATTTTCTCTATTGGTACATGCTTTGTGTTTTTACATTTTTAGAATATGTTTAACTACTGTAAATTTTTTAAAAAACTTTCACATAGTTAAATTTCATACTTTTTTCTACCCGTGCATCGCACGGGTGTTACACTAGTTAATATATAGATATAGATATACATATAGATATAGATATGTAATTAAGGAAAACTTTCCACCTATGTGACGTGCATCACGTGTATTTTAAATTAAAATAATGTATATTTCAAATCTACATGACATGTATCCATAGGTGCTACATGAGTAGGAAGTTTTTTTTTTACAGAACTTTTGATAAGTTTTTGAAATGACTCGGATAACTAAATATTTAAGTTGGGATAAACAATCTAACCTAGTTGGAACTATAGTCTTGTTGAATTTGATAGATCAGGACTCACATTAGATTGAATTTTGAGATCTATTTGGATTTCTTGTCATTTAATCCGAATTCATAGAGGTACAGTGAGTTGGTCTAATTAAGCAGGATTAACTTTACAAGAGGGAGTTAATTATATTTGTGAAATCCAGCCGTCAGCATAGATTAATTATTGTCCCCTCGTGATTGCAAGACTAGATGAACAAATTATGTTGGAGATTTGATACAAAATGATTTTGCGATAAAAAAAATAACAAGTAAATTGAATTGAATATAAAAAATACAATTAGAGGTGTGCAAAAAGACCGGGACCGGTGAACCAGACCGAAATCAGTCCGAACGGGCAGGTCCCGGTCCGGGCTTTGTGGCCAAAAAGACCGGTCAGGTCTGGTCCGGTCCTGGGTTTTTTTTTGAAAACCCGGAAACCCGGTCAAAGACCGGTTGACTTTTTTTTTTTAAATATATAAATTGAAATTCGATTTTCACTTTTCATAATAGTCAAGAGGTAAGATCAAAGCTATTTCATTTACATAGTCACTTGCACAAAAGGGTCATCTTATTTATAAGTCTCAATTGTTTGACATTTTACTAAACTTTCAATGTGGGACAATCATTTAAACTTTAAACTAAATATAAAGAATCAAGACAATTATTAATTTGCCTCAAAGTCTACAAAATTTCATTTACATAGTCACTTACACAAATGCCCATCTTATTTATAAACTCCAATTATATTACTTTTTTACAAAACTTTCAATGTGGTACAAATAAAAAGTTAAAGCAATACCACTAAATTTCTTTTTTAAGTTGAAAATTTTTGGCCAATAAACTTTTTCAAAAATCATCATTATTATATATTTTTTAAGCAATAGTCAAGAATAATTGTGTTAATATATAATATTACTAGAATTTGCAACATTGTAAGGATTTTGTTAAAAGAAATTGTTCGAATTTAAAATATATTTATTGACTCTATTTAAGTTACATGCTATTATTATATAATATATATAAATATATTTATATATAGACGTGGA
>CAVNYN010203135.1:3948-14278 GCA_963692815.1 Nyctanthes arbor-tristis | reverse complement strand
CTAGGAGGAAAAGGAATCCAAATCATAGAAGGATTGTCTTGTCTTCTAAGGAAAGGAAGCCTATAAATAGATATGTTTTCTTCTTCTTTTATACATAAGTGGTACAAGCGAGTTGAGGGAAAAATTAGTGAGTCTAGCACCTTGAAGAGTTTTCTTGTAACTCTTCGTGGTTTGTTCGAAGGATAGAAAATTAGGTGTGGTAAAACTCGGGGTGATTTTCTCGGTGTCACTTGGGTCGGGTCAGAGAGTCTTGTGAAGAAAAATAGTAGCCTAGCATCTTGTGATTTCTTGTGTTGTTTACTGGTTAGGCAAATGGTAGAAATTGGTAGATGCGATAAAGCTTGTTATATTTTTCTTGTAATACTTGGGGGATGAGTTTTGGCGAGTGAAAATTCTGTATGGTTGTAGCGATTTTAATCATATAGTGGAAAGCTTTGACAGTCCGTTAAATTCGTCTTCGTCTTTTATTTTTCTTGTCTCAATTAAATTCCTTGAACAACGGTCCTGCGGGCGTAATCGGAGAATTTGCCTTAATTCCCAATAGACGCAGCCCTGGGAGCTAAGGAATTATCAGAATGTATAGCTAGCTTGAACAACCAAAAAGACAATCTCTCTCCGTATTTGGCAACCTTTCTCAGATAATTGTTCAGCAAAAACCGGCCCCTCTCAAATGGCCATGGCCTCTACATCCTCCTCAGAATAAGCACGGCAAACTTTCTTCAGACTTCAATGTAAAAGGTTTAAACCAAAAATTTTTAAGGTAAAAGTCTCATTCATCCCGTGTTTCCAAGACACGGGACATACAGTTTTGTCCATTTCAAGGAGTTACTAATTAGAAATAGGAATTTATTATTTATATTTTCAATATTTAAATTTCCACCTCAGAAAAAAAAATAGAAGAAAATAAAATTTAGTCTACAAAAAGTAAAATTATACCATTAACTAATGAAATTAAATAAGTTAGATAATTCAAAAAGTAAAACATAAAGACATAGTAAACCGGTGTGTATATATATAAACGGGTATTTAGTCTACAAAACATTAACGGGTATGTTTATCTAAAAAATGTTCGTCAAACATTCTAAAATCATGCTACTTTTTTCGAGTCAACAATTATAGTCAACAATTTAATTTAATAATAATCTATAAATATATATATTCTCTAAAACTTCAGTTCATTATTTTATTAAAACCTTTAACCGAGTTTGAAATCAAATTCAATTAATCTAAATCTTATTGCGATTTTGTCCAAAATGAAATTTGAAATATTTATTCAGATTTGATGCGTGGGGAATCCGATTTTTGACGTAATTTCATTTCACTCTTAATTTAGGGTTAGCTATAGTATTAATTAGAGTTCGGCAAAAACCCGTCAAACTCAACCCAAATGTTTATGGACGCGTAAAATTTTGTTGAATTCTAATGTACATTGCATGCAGAGTGCATCCCACTTTAAACTCAAATAATTAATGGTCATTTTACATTCACTTTATGTGAAAAAAGAAACCAAAATCTTACCGTCTGTTACACCATGCAGAAGCGGTACACTAGTCCTAACTCCTAAGCTTACATTTATTGCCATGCATCTTTCATTCACCGCTAGAAATAACATTCGAACAAATAGTAATCCCGACGCGCCATTCGATGTTACAATCTGGTAGGTATTTTATATTGGATGATGAGTAGATAATTATAAATACATAAAAACATTTACGCATTCATTATCCAATGAAAAAATACCAATTAAATTGGAGAGTCTCCAGTCTAGATAAATAACATTATTCTTTCATTAGCCACCGGGGAGTCGACATGAAGAGAAACACTGGGGGCTTTACAATCACCTTTGCCGCCATCTCCACCTCCGGCTGCTCTTGGACAGCAAGGACCATCAATAATTATTTAACGTAATTATTACAAGTTTGTCAGTTAAAAGACAAATCATAACGTAATTATTCGAGTTGCTAGAAATAAAAGAAAAATATTTCAACTCAAGAAAAAATCTCAAAACTTAATTTCTTCCTAAGCAAATGCCTTTTTGAGGCACATATGCATGCATGCAAGATTCCTTACATTTCGTTAAAAAGGTAAAACCTCTAGTGAACGTGTTTGAAGGAAGTCAAAATAATTGAACCGACGTTCTGTAGAATTCGTCAAATTCAATAAATTATACTAATAGTATAGATTTTCACACCATAATTATTTTTATTTTCAATCCTATAAATACATTAAATTCACTCAATCCTTAATAATTATCAAAAGCCTATAAAAAATTAACCTTAATCCTAAGCCTACCTTTATTGCAATGTATCGTTCGTCAGCAGCTAGAAACAACATTTACACCCAAATCCTTCGAAATAGAAACCAAATACAAACGAATAGAAATTCGGATGCTCCATGCGACGTTTTCATCAGCCCTCAGGGGGTCGACACGAAGAAAAATGTTGACGTTTTGCTTTACAATCACCTCTGCCGCAATCTCCACCTCCGGCCGTTATTGGATAACAAGAACATGAAGCAGGGAGACAAATTGTTCGAAAAGATCCACCTGGCGATCGGTCAATGCAAAATCAGGATCGCAGTGTTTTCTCCACAGTATTGTGATTCTTATTTCTGTTTACATGAGTTGTCTCTTATGGTGGAGGCTAGAAAGAAGATTATACAGAATTTTTGTGATGTGAAACCTTCTGAACTTAGGGTTAAAGACAACGGAATTTATCCGGCTAAGGATTTGGGACGGTTTCAAATGGCACTCGAAGAGGCAAAATATACCGTCGGACTTGCATTTGATACATCAAGAGGGTGCGCTGTTCATTAATTGGTCGTACACTTTCTTTTAATATATACTCTATTATTATATCCATTATTAGCTATCAATACTGCATAACAAACATATCATTACATTTATAATAAGAATTCATGGTGTTTAATATAGTCCATTATTTGACTACGACAAGGTTTGGTCTGAATTTATCGCAAGAGCTTTGGATGCAGTGATCGAATTCGAAAACCTGGTTGACGTAGAACAAGAAATAGTCGGAAGGTAGCGTTAATGTACCCCAAACCCTAATTTCTGTCAAGAATTTAACCTCCATTGCAAATAACTCGATCGTTAATTTTAATGTTCTTCACCTTGTTGACCAGCTCTAATAATTAATGAATTTTGAGAGGATTATCTCATGACATTCTCGCACAAATATATTCGAAATTCAAGATTCTAGAAATTGTCCTTGCAATAATTGGATTAGTAAATATACAAGGATGTAATGAGAATATTTCATCATTTATTTACACAAATAAAGTTCCTAGAACACCGTTATATATATGAGTGTTGTGTATAAATTGATATTATATGTATGAGTGTTGTGTATAAATTGATATTTGAACATTCTTAAAAGTGGTTATAGTATTTTAGCGATAAAAGGTTTAAATTAAATTTTTTTGGGTAAAAGGGTCATTTTTCCCATGTTTCCAAGACATGCGTGGGACTTCAGTACGTATTTTTGTCCATTTCAATGATTTAGTAATTAAATAGGAATTTATAATTTATATTTTCCAGATTAAATAGGGATATATATCCATAAATGAAAATAAAAAAATAGTACTACTTAATATAAAAATAGAGTCTTTTTCCAAAACATTTCTAAAGTTTTGTAACAAAACCCTTCACCTTATGTGGCGTGCATACACACAAACACCCAAGAGGTTTTTAAAAATTTTCCAAAAAAGGCTTCCCTTTTTTTGGGACAAACATTCTGACACAAGAATGCAAACTCAGAGTATTCGTTGATACTTTATTATTGGTGAAAGAATATATGTGACTGAAGACTATTGTCTATAAAGTATCAAAATTAGTTATGTCTCGAGATTAATTAGACGCATCTACCCGTGAGTTGTACACGTCAACGCGTGAGTGCATTAAATGCATGATAAGGAGCGAAAGTGGAGTACACATCTTAAATTTAAGCACTTATTGGGCTTATGTCTAAGCACGGTTTTTATCATTGATCAAATTTTATAGGGAATAATCTACGTGGAAAAAATACAACTAATCGATATTATAAAACTTATATGGTATTCTACGTAGCATTTTTGGATATTATAAAAGTGTAAGTAAAAATCAAATTATATTTAGAATGCAAATGAACAGTGGTTGGTTTAAAAAAGAATGCAAGTACAGGCTTAAAACTTTCCAAAATAATTTGGTAAGTAAGTATTTCTGGGCCAATTTAAATAAGACCTTTCTGAAGGGTGGTTATATTGACACTACAACTTTTACTAACTACACTACAAGTTAATGTATTGGAAGTCTTTAGTGTTTTAAAGTTATAATATTTATGTCCATAATCTTTTGATTATATTTCTCATATTCAATTTTTAACCAGTTAACAACTATTATATCTTTGACTACAATTTTCTTTCAAAACATGTGTTAAGATGGCATTAAAAAAATTATTTGCCCATCGCATTTTTTATAATATAAAGAAAAAAGATGTTATGTGACAAATTTTTTCTTTATTTAAGAGTTGGCTAATATAATTTTTGAAAAGTAATCATCAAAATCGACATAAATGGAATGTTAATATAATAAAAATATGAGGTTAAAATATTTGGAATGTAATTTTAACAATGACTATATATTAAGGACTATAACTTTAATTAAGCTATGGTGTAGATATAAAAAAATATAGTATGAATATAATTGGCCCTTTCTGAATAGTAATTTCGTCAAAGAATTTGAGGTCAAGTAGAGAAAAATTAGAAGCAAAAGTTAAAAACAAAATGAAATATGATATGAAAGTAATTGGAAAAAAGCTTATCAATTGCATTGGCAAGTAAAACTTTATGAATAAAAATATTAATGAACTATTTATTTCCTCCCACAAAGATGAACTTATTTTTTCCCCCTTCTTGTTTCACTGTGCAATTGATTTAGATTTTCCAAAATCAGTCATTTACAAGCACATATTTATCTATTAAAATAAACTTATACGTAAATTCATAATTTTTTTTTTTTACTTTTCAACTACACATTTTCCAAAAAATATCACTTTTTTTACAAAATTAATTCTTAAAAATTTAAATCAACCACACTTTAACAGGTCCAATAGTAAGATAGACATGTACACTTTCAAGCCTCAGTTTTCCCGCCTATGTTTACTTTTGGGACCAAATACCAGAAATTTGGCCTTGTTTTGGAAGCTCAACAAATCAAGTCCTATCTATACAAAGTTTTACAAATATATACACACTTTCTATGGACCAAATACCAAAAATTAGGCCTTATTTTGTAGATATAAGAACTTATTTTACCATGAGGATTCTTTTGTTTTCATTCCTACCATGTCCTACTGTCTAAAATTCCTTCACACAGATGGAGACGAGAAGGGCCGCCTCGTTTTATTACTATCCTTTTTCCCCCTAAATATAAATTTTAACTCGTTTAAAATGCAACGTAAAATGACTATTTAAGAAATCAGATTTGTGTTTGTTTTGAGAGGTTTTGGTTGGGTGTTTTCTGGGAGTTTTGGTAGCTTTGTTTAAATAATCCAATCCCTAGAGAAAAGGTGAATATGATATTCTAGTTCATTTGGATCCTATTTTCAAGCATCAATCTTTTTTGTATATGGGATCTTAACTTTAAATGTGATTGCCTTGTTATAGGACATTTTTGGAACTCTCTGCCGTTGATGGTCGCCCAAGGGTTTAGGAAAAGAATACGTTAGTTGTCAATGAAGAGAGAATCTCAGACCATGAGAAGTCAAATCGACATTCATTAGAGTCATGACTGGTTCGACATGATCTCGACAAATTTGGTGGGAAGCTGCATTTCAACCAATTTTGCATTAGGCTTTGTGTTTCCCTTTTTGTAGTCAAGAGTTTTTTCACAATTTCCTTTGAGAGAGATCATTTTTTTAGACAGTTTTGTCATTGCGAGGATTCTCAAGTGTGTACATAGTCTATCAATCTTAGCTTCATGTATTTTCTTTTTCGTATTTGAAAATACCATTTCAAAACTACGTTAGTGCCAAATGAAATTTGAAGTCGATTTTGAATAAGATGGATGCTAAATTTGGCGCTTTATGCTCCGTTGCCTGGTCCTTAAGTAGCCCATTGTTGAAAGAATCTCAAACAAGATAAGCGTATTTTATATGTAATTTACTCCTATTACCTTATTCAATTTTATAGGTAATTAAGCAGATTTCTACTTAATTTGTATGAATATAGTTTATATAAGTGAAAAGCTCAAATTAGGGTTATACTAAGTGAAAATGATTATTTTTGAACCAAACTGAGGCTTTATATCCAAGATGTGGCATCAATGCGTAATTGCTCAAGAGTTTCGGGGTGAGAAGACCGATGTCAACAAGTTCAAAGACTAAATTGCACTTTGAAAAAACTTGAATAAGACTATTTGGTTCGTATTTGAAGAGTGCGAGGATTTTTGGAAAGAGTTCAAGAAGTTTTGGACTTGTTTAAATGAAGAGAATACTAAAAATGACTATTGCTGCAAGAAAAAATCCAATTAGGAAATGAAATGCATGGTTGGAAGTTTCTCGCGGGTAGGCTGTGGCAAGCAAACCGCAATGACCAGCGAGCTGTGTAAAAATCTGCTGGCCGCGGGTAGGCCTCAGTAAGCATACGGCGTTGACCTATGGTGTCACGCCTCCAATTTTATTACCATGTTATGTCGAAATATCAATAGCGGAAGCGCTTAAATATATATCTCAATCCAAAATTGAGGGTAAGACTTAACAAATACAAATCAAATACTATTATACATATTATCATTTTAGGATAACTATTGCGGCCTCTCACAACGAAACCCCGGCCACGCACCAAAGCTTCGATCACATGCATGTATCTTCTCCATTCTTGGGACGATCCGGCTACAAAGCTTTTAATTTAATACCTACAAGGTTGTAGAAGATGGATAGTAAGTACAAAGTACTAAGTGAATAAACAAATATCTTAGATTCACTTTTCATTTAAGAAAACGTATTTTCAGAAAAAATCATAGAATGCACAAATCTTTTAGATGCATAAAGCCATTGAATGTACAAAGCCTTACGATGCACAAATAGGTTCTATCACTAGTTAAAGTACTATCCATGGAGTGCACATGATTGGCCAAGACCACACAGCAAGACCACAAAGATTACCACACAGCCAAAATGACCAAGACCATATAGCAAGGTCATGTTCCACAAAACAATTCAAAACAGGTAGAGCATTAACTAGCGATACAAAGCAATAAATCAATCTTTCTTTCCATATCAATGCATAGCAAATAATCAATCTTTCTTTTCATAACAATGCATAAAGTTCATGTTCATTTATGAAAACTTAATACATGATTGAAAAAAGCATCAAAGTACCAGTTACTCGCTTCTTAATTTTCAAAGATTGCATATTCTTTTGATTCTCCAAAGGTTTTTTTAATTATAAGTGGAAAAAGACCTCCAAAACCTTAATATTCCTCACTTCAAAGTCATTCTTTAAGTTGTAAACTTTCTATATATGATAAGAAGCCTTTTTCAAGGGAAAAACTAGGTATTTGGTAGGTTTTTAGGGTTGTTTCTCCATCATGGCCACTTTTGGACGAATTTGGCTGGTATGGGGGGGGAGAGAGAGAGAGAGGATAGTTTGTGGGGTTTGGAAACCTTGAGGACCCCTATGCCCTTTATATAATAGTTCAGATTTAGTTGTTTTAATAAATCTTTGAATTCCACCAATCATGTCGCGACACATGGCGCGACGTAGTGTGGTATACATATTAGGACGATGTGGCTAAATGTGGTTTGCACGTTATTGCATGAGAAATCCTTACACTTTGTATTGTCTTTCAATTAAGTCACCAGACTTTGGCTTATATCAATTAGGAACTAAATTCTTTCTTTAGCGTCAATTAAGTAATAATATTTTAACTTTGAGATGCAATTGAAGCAATTATTCTGTCATCGTCAAAGTAATAGCCACATAACTTAATTAAATTTTTTCGAGATGTTACATGCGTCCCATAGTAGAAAGTCTTTTTGTCGCATTTTCAACCCGTTTTTGATACAATTGAGAGTTCTAAGATGTCTACAACTATAAATGGACGGGAAAATGTTCAATTAGGTAACTTATATACTTTGGGGACCTCATTGTAAAAATCAATATCTTTGTCCCTTTTTGAAAAATCAGGTACCCCACCGACTTCAACCCACCCAACCCTGAAGCACCGATCGCTCGATCGTGGTGGTGGTGGTGGTGGTGGTGGGATTTGGCCGTTAATTAGCCGAAGACCTCCCACTGATAGACTCCTCTCATCAACGTGACCCCACCCTCCAGCCATCTCAGCCTCTACTAGTAGCCTTGGAACAGCCGATGGCCACCAGCCCCAGCTGTCATGCTTCCTCAACTCTCTGATGAAGCGATTGAGCTCGTTCTTACGGACATGTAGCTTTTCTCCATTCCCCACTCCCAACTTCGTGAAGCCTGTCCAGAAAAAGCTGTAGTTAAGATGACAAAATCACTGGAAATCGAGTATCCAGTAGAGGTTGAGAGCCCCGTGATTTTTACTCCCACTAAACCTACTGAAATTGATCACCTGATCCAGGCTTCTGGGTGGGCTACTTAAGACACAAGCGGGATTCTTTCCCCGCTCAAGTTCTCTAGAAGGGCCACAAGTGATTACAATGTGCAGTTTAAGGTTTTGTTTTGCAGGGTCTGCCATTTTGATCTTCACTTGGTGAATAATGAATAGGTATTTACGAATTATCCATTTTGGGGAGAAAGGATACCTAAGGCATGGCAGAGCCCATTGGGGTAGGTGTGACGTCATGGTGGCCGCTGTGGTGGTCATGGTGGGTTGTTGCAGTAGGAGGTCGCTGGTGGTTGCAGTTTTTGGCAAATTGTGGTGGTTGTGTTGTTGTGACTCAATTGTTTTGCTGAGTTGTTGTGTTGTTGAGACTCGGTATTTTGGTGAGTTGTTTTTGTTGTGACTCAGTGTTTTTGTAAGTTGTGTTTGATTTGACTCAATGTTTTGATGAGTTGCTTTTGTTATGACTCAGTGTTTGGGCAAGTTGTTTTGATGTGACTCGGTGTTTTGGTGAATTCTTGTTGCTGTATTGTAATATTGTGATATCACAATGAAAACACCTGATTTTCCCCAAAAAAAGCTTAATGGACCTTAATTTTAAAAATTGTGTAAAAAATATTTGTATTTTTCAAGTTATCCCAGAAAAAACATAAAAGAGGGGAGGAGACGTGAGAAAGAGGAGAAAAACGCAAAGAAAGTTGGAGATACAAGCGCGCAGTGATTGAAGTGCTAGAGTTTTATCTTTGTATTTCCTTCTTTATGAATTCATCTTTTCTCTTTATTTTGCCTAGTAATATCATGTTAGGCTAAACTCTTTGAACTAGGCTTTATGATGAAATCCCATATTTCATGATTAATTTATAGTGTTCGCTTTTTCTATTGTTCTAGTTTGTTGGGTTGATTGTTCATTATGCTATCATTCCAATTTGATGTTTGCTCACCATTAAATTAAGCTTCGCGATTCATGTTGTTTTCAAGATATTCTTTATGAGTTTAGCACATGACAGTGAACAACATACTGTTCTATAATAGTTAGAGATATACTATTATGCTCTATGAAATCGTAATATAATAATCAAAGTGAATGAATGCACGCATTATGTTCGAAGGTTAATTAGAGATAATAGGTCTCGTATATAGGTATATATTTAAATGACCATCGAGAGAGACTTTTGAATAAATTAGGATTATTGATTTTCAACCATGGGCTAGAACAAGTGTGAGCGATCGAGTACTAAGGATTGATTGTGAAAACGGTGGTGGATTTGAGGATCTTAGTGCTTTAATCATTTGAATTTGCTTAATCCGTATAAATCCTTGCTTTTAATTATCTTGTATAATTTTATTTGTTTCTTTAGTTTGCAACTCAAAATTTGATTGTGTGTTTGCTAGTTTGTGTTATTTGTCAAAAGTGTTTAGTTAAAGTGAATTTTAATTACCAATCCTTGTGGGTACAACACTCAACTCGTCTACTATGTTACTTGTTTTGACTCCATATACTTGTGGACAAAATTGATAACACTACACGTCTAGGAAAACAGAAAAAGAGCCTAAAAACAGTAAACTGACACGTGATAGCAATACAAATTCTCCATTTTATTTAAAAATCTTTTTTCCCCTCCACAGTCTTCCCCCACCAGCGCGGAAATTCATAAGACGTTAGGTCCGCAGGATTATGGGTATCCTTAAATTAGTTCAGGCAGTCTTATATTTGTTATTAAAGAGTGTTTTTTTTTTTTTTTTTTTTTT
>CAVNYN010203134.1:0-34196 GCA_963692815.1 Nyctanthes arbor-tristis | reverse complement strand
GGGCGGGGTCGGGTTTGGGGTGCCCCGCCCCGACCCGCCCCGAACCCCGAAATTTCAACTCAATTAAAAAAAAAAAAAAATTGGTGTTGAGGTTGAATCGAACTCTCAACCATTAGTCGAACTTACCCCAACCTTTAACCAACTGCGCTGCCTCTGACTTGTGAATTAGTGCCGACAAAAAAAACAATATAGGGATATAAAAAAAAAATCGGGGCAAATGTCGGGGATTTTCCTATCCCCGACCCCGCCCCGACCCCGCCCCGCCCCGACTCACTCGGGGATCGGGGCGGGGTAAAAAAATTCGGGGCGGGGACGGGGAAGGCCAAACCCGACCCACGACGCTCTTCCGATCTCGTTGCCATCCCTAAGTCTCATATTCTTAAACTGGTTACAATGAATTCATTATCAATCTTAAAAAATGCATCTCTCTCTACATAAACAACAAGAGTGTCATTCATCCACTCATCACCCATTTGGTTCTGTAAGATATCAAACGTAATTCCAAACACATATAAACTCAAAATCTAAATAAAACTTGCTTAATCAAAAATAATAATAAATAAAATAAATTTAAAAGAACTTGCTTAAACTAAATTTAAATAAACTCAAAATCTTGGTTAAACTCAATATCTAAATACTAAATAAACTTACTCAATCTAAATTTGTCCACATATTCGTCAACTTAATTGCCTTTCAATAGAATAAGTTAATTGCCTTTCAACAGGATAACTAATGAAAAATTATCACAATATGCATTTCCAAAGATAACCCATTTATTACATATCAAATTAGAGCTTTACATATTACACATTAAACACATATACACAATACATTCAAGCAGTCCAAAATTAGGGCTTTACACTTTACATACCAAACCAATTAAGCAAAGATAATTTCAAGCAAAAACCCCAAAAATTAGAAATCAAATCTAACTGGTAAGCTATTAGGGTTAATCTTAATCCCATAGGTTACCAATTTCCCGCGTGTGACAACGTCCAGAACTAATTTCGCTTGATTGCTGTCAGGGAACTGAGATCGTAGAGGGAAAGAGTTTCTTTACTTTATCAACATGTTTTCCTAGCCCATGATAAATGAGTCTAGCTGATCGGCTTCGTAGAGCTTAGACCTATGAAAAGGCAGGGCATCAGAAATATAGCCAGCTCTCATTGCTTCCTTTACCTAATCAAGCTCATCACCATGCTTGTTAATCATTGCCTTGAAATTCTTTTCAGAACATGGATGTTAGAAGCCTGGTTCTGGAGGTCCATCATACTGCCAGCCCTCTCATTTTTAGAGCTATTCGGCCTTCACTAGCTCTTTCTTGAGGGTAGCCAGTTCGGATTGCTACCTGTCTGACTCATCATGAAGTCTCTCAACAGAGTCAACCACATGTTTGATCTTAGACTCTGAGTACGTGCAGGCAGAAAGGAGTTGGCCAGCCAGAGATGATGCCGAACTGATAGCCTCTATAACACCCCTCCCATCAAACTCCTACTCATCTTTCCTTATCCAGCATTGGGCCACAACTTCGTAGATGCCCTTAACGTTGACAGAAAGCTTTTCTAGATCTCCTAGTATTGAACTGCAGCCGACCTGCCATCCTTATAGATTCGGGGCAATTTATCTTTCTTTTTGGCAAACTCAACTGCCCTTGACTTTTGAATGGACAGATAATAACTATTCGAGACTTTTTTAGTGCCTGAAGGGGTAACAATGTGGTCAGCACACTCTTTTGGAGTCTCAAGCCTCAATACCCAGTTTTTCTTTAGTGGAGAAATTTTGGCATGATCCAAGGGACACTTCTTGGGATCTTCTAAAGCAGAAGTGGCACCGGATCCCTTGGGATGAGATTTCCCAGCGGTGATCAGTCATTTGGCTTTTATTTTTTTTCATACAGATAGCATTAGCAGTTTCCATCTCTTTTTTGTTTGCTTCTTGGTCGGGTTGTTTTTTCCCTTTTCTCTTTTTAGAGGGACATTATCGGATATCGTCCTCTAGAAGGAAAGAAAATGAAAGAGGGGTATATATCAATTATGAGCAAGAATTTTCAGTTAAGTGTGAAAATTAGATGACAAGAAAAGGAGGAAAAAGTGTTTAGACCTGGTCATCTCTGGATCGGAGCGGGGCAAAGGCCGAAGTTGCCCCGGTAAGGAGTCTTCTTGTAGTAAATGCCTTCAAGACGGTCTCCCAAAAGATTGAAGAACTTTTCCTAGTGCTCTTCTGTCCGGCAATACTTCACGTTCTCTACGAGAAAAAAAATGTCAAAAGAAAGTTAAATGACGGGCTGAGAAACATCACGATCCGTAAAACAACTCAGATATAAATAATAAATTTCTTGGCAATAGTGGTGTCGTCCTCTATTGGGTCACGAAATTGAGATCTCCACTCTCTTGAGACCTAAAACCAATCAAACTGCCAATTCTTTATTGAGTCTAGAAGGTGCTTGATCAGTTTGTTAAACCTTGTCAGACGATGGTGTAATAGAAACCCAGACTGGCTTTGTCTTTCTTGAACTCGTAGAAATGTTTAAAAACCTTCACTGATGGTATTAGCTCCCCTAGATCTTGCCAAAGGATAGTGAACCCTACGATCATCCTCCAACCATTAGACGTGACCTAAACAAGGGCCATCTCAAAATAGAGAAAGTAGTCGGTTAATAGACGTGGGAATGGGAACCTGAGACTAGCTTCCAGTATGCCTTTGGTGCAGGCCATGCAACTAGATAGAGGACGATGTGCCTCGTCCCTTGGTTGGAGAAGGATGAACTTGACCTTTTTTGGGATATCATATTTCTTGTGCCAGGCCTCAAGCTGAGCTGGCTTAATCTGAGATCGGAGACCAATTGTAGCCCATGGTATCCCTTCTAAAACGTGAACGAGGGCCGAAGTCAATGGTTCATTGTCTCCTATAGTCGGTTGTGGCCCATGTACTCTGGAACAGTTTCGATGACAGTCTCAGCTTGAGGCACGACCTCATGTCCACGAGGGATGTCCACCTCCCTTGGTCTGGCCTCGGGAAAAGTATGAGGACCGATCAAAGCCAAAGCCGCCGTACTCTGTTTCCACGACCTACTCTTGGCTATAGTAAAGCTCCTCCTCCTCGCTGTCTGTCTCAGCCCCTGATCCTGATCTGAAATCTTCTCTGATGGGCTCAGTATCTGGCTCTGTAGTTTTCTCGTCTCCCAGTTCTAGAGTAGGCCTAACACAGGACTCTGTCTGTTTGTCTCAGCCCCCGATCCCGATCTGAAATCTTTACTGATGGGCTCAGTCTCTAGTTCTGTAGTTTTCCCGTCTTCTGATTCTGGAGTAGGCCTACCACAGGACTCAACCTCGTGACAATTGTCTCACGTTTCTCCATGTGAAGAAGATCGAGAGTACTTAATCCTGATCTTCGACATCGCTTCCTAAAGAGGCAAAGAGAAGCAAAGGGAAAGGAAAGCTAGAAAGAAATAGAAATTGTTTACCTAGTCAATGGCAGATCAGAGCAACTGAGCAGAGATGGATGAATAGAGCACCTGACCGACTAGAGAGAGAATTTTTGTAGAGAGAATTTCGAAGAAGTGAGGTGGAGGAATGAGAGGATTTATATCCCTTATCTATAGTGGAAGGACATGGAATTTGAAAGGACACTTTCTGAACTGATTGGTACCACACTGACTGATATCCGAACGCCCTATGCAATTCCATGATCTAACACACCAACTGGCAGTTGCAACGTGTCGTTGACCACTAACACGGTTAGCTTATTGACGTCAAGAGAAGTAAGCTTGGCCACCGATCTGAACTCATCTTCATGGACATCATTCACTTGTGCCCAACTAACTGATCCTAACAATTGTGAACGATAAGGGCAATTGTTGATGCCGATTTGCCACATAGATGACATGGACGAACATACGTCTATGGCCAAGCAAAGCACATATTCTGATTGGGAATGTATGGCAGAATGGGCCTATTTGGACTAACTAGAATCAGTTGAGGTCAGAATTTTGGTGCCGATTCGGAGTGGCTGATCATGATGTTATGATCTAGAAGCGATTTATAGCCAAGCCTACAAAAAGCGCGTAAAAGATACAGGTGGCGGTTAACAGTTAGGAGTAGTTATTAAGATAGAAGCTATGTTCAGTTTGTACTTTCGCTTGTAACTGGACAATTCATGTCAAACAGACTATGTAAAATATCCAAAGCACCCCAGAACTTGCCTATAAATATAGGCCTTGGGATGCCATTTGGGAAGGAAGCTTTTAAGCCAAAAATAGAATTTAGAGAGAAAATTATTGCAACATGTTAATTCGATTTCGAACACAACTCTTCATCAATCAACCTAGTTCACGCTTTCACATCGTACATTATTCCGATAACGAATCCTAATCATACATCATCATCACTTCATTTACATTTTTACTGACTTAGGTTCACGCCAAAACTCAACATCAACATATGGTTTCAATCTTATATACATTCTCATATTAATATAAATTATATATATAAGTTTGGAGATTGCAAGTGAATCCCAAATCTTACACTTTTTTCATATATACACACATTCCTATACTACATGTCATAAAACCTTTACCAATATGTTTACGAGTCTTTCTATAGAGACAGTCTTTCTAGGCCATACGGTGCAGCCGTACCATAATGTGCGGCTTGTGCGAGATCGGTAACATGCGGCCAGTGCGGCCGCACTATGTGGTCTGTGCGGCCGCAAGGATCTTCTATACGGCAGCATGACTTCCAGCTGGCGCCTAGTTAGCGCCTTTAACTTTGGAGACAGACATGTCCCTATAGAAAATGCAATATGTTTACTGCTTTACTTACTTTATTATTTTTTTGTGCAAACCTATATATTGATAAAAATTTAAGTTAAGAAGATACAATAGTAATAATATTTGGTGATTATTTAGAGCAAAAAATAAAATATTCTTTTAATTCTTTTTAGAGTGAAAAGTGGTTAAAAGTTAATACTAGGGGTAAATTATATAGAATTTATCTTTAAAATTTGCTAAAGAGAGAGATAAGGCTCTTAGATCGCTTACTTGGCAGAAATCTAAAAAAAGCGGCCCTCTGTTGGCGGGGCCGCTTTTATTAGATTTCAGCTAAGTAAGCGGTAATGTTCCTTATTAAGAGATAGATATGGCTTCTTAGCCTGACTGATTTATCCTTTATTGTAATATTGCTTCCCATGGGTCTTTTTACGGCAGGAGGGTGTGTACTTTAGAACTTTTAAAATGGATTTAGCGAATTGTGATTTCTTTTTGGAGAATTTATGACACTACACGAGGATATGCGAAAAATAATTTTTCCAAGAATATGTGGTAAAGAATTCATTCTGGTAAATGAATAATATCCACACTCTAAATGTTTTCTTAGACTTCTTGTATTGATGCTTATTGAACAAAGATATTGATTTATAGTAATTTTAGAGATACATAAATTTTGTATGCTCTCTTTTCATGGTTTCTTAGTTTTCATATTCAACGTGAAATTAAATTTATATTTAAAAATTCCTTATTATTTCTCATTTTTATTAGTTAAGAGTATTGTTTTATGAATGACAATTTAATTAGCTTTGTGTTAGGTGAAAGAATTGTACTTAATAAAATTGTAATTATTAGCAACATGTGTATATGAGTGAGCAATATGCAATAAACTTGTGACTATTTAGCTGTTCAAATTATCATGCATTTTTTGTGCTAATTGTTATATTCTGTACAACATGCGGGAATACAACTAGTATATATATAGAATAATTTTTTGAAAATTTAGAAAAATGAAATTTAACCGTCCAGTGGATTATGGTTATTTTGCCCAACCCTAAATACCAAGTGACAAATTGTGATTATGACTCAACATTCTTTTTTTAATCTGTTTTACCCATTAATTCATCTATAAATATAGAATTTGTACTTTCATTTTGCATCATAAATCAGCGAATTAGAAAATTTTCTATCTTCTTCTCTCCATTAGGTTATTTTTAGATATTGTCTTATTTTCTTTAACTTGTATCCCTACCCCTGCGTTGCACGAGCAGAACACTACAAGACATTAATCAAACATAAGCATTATATCCAAATACAAATATCAATTAAAATGACCAACATAATTGAAATATAAAATGTTAAACGATTAAATTATAACTATTTGAAAAAATACAAGACATTAATCAAACATAGCATTATATCCAAATACAAATATCAATCGATTGTTTTAAAATGGCCAACATAATTGAAGTATAAAATGTTAAACGATTAAATTATAACTATTTGAAAAATATATACATATAATACAATATAACTGTGAACTTATTTAAATACAAAACAAAACATACCACTATAATGAGACATAAACCCAATCGTAATATAACTGAATCAACGGACACATAGTAATTACACTGAATTGTATACAACGAATTTTATATATATTAAAGTAGGATAGTGGTCATATGCAATTTTTCCTGTCAAAACCACTATCCTACCTATATATGTCTCTTATTTATTTATTTTATTTTAATAATATATACATACATATTTCCAACTAATAAAGTTTCAAATAAATCTCTAATATCTTATATATATGTTTTATTTTATGCATATATATAATATACGTAATTATAATATATATAATAAAAGTTATATCTAGGGTTTAGATTTTTGAGTCGACTGATTTTTTTCAAAAATAAATAAATCAAATAATAAATATATATATATATATCTACTCTCCCACTTATATATACTTTCAATCATATACACATTCTTATATTAATTTATAAGTGAGAACCTATATAGGTAAAAATTTAAGTTGAGGGGATACAATTGTAATAATATTTGATGATGATGATTTAAAATAAAAATAAAAAATTCTTTTAATATTTTTTAGAGTATAAAGTGGTTAAAAATTAATATTACTTCTGTTGGGTCTTTTGTAATCAAAGGGTGTGTACTTTTATATTTTTTTAAGAATGGATTTAATGAATAATTATTTCTTTAGAGAATGTATAACATTATATGAGGAGATACGAAAAATAATTTATCCAAAAATATATGTTAGAGAATGAATGTGGTAAAAAAACTCGTTTTGATAAATGAATATCATCAACACTCTAAATGTTTCTTAGAGTTCTTGTACTATACTTATTGAACAACAATATAAGTGTATGATAATTTTCGAGTTACATGCCCCCGGGCATAGCTCAGTAGTTGAAAGGATGAGAGTGAGGTAGTCTCAGCTGAGTTGGGAGTAGCAAGATGGGAGTTCGATTCCTGCCAGTGATATGGTATAGAACGGGCTCCTTGTGGGCATCAGTTTAACAGTTGCTTTTGGATCGTACTCCACTAAGGCACATCCTGCAATTTACATCCTCCATGCTCTAGGAGTGGCGCGATGGGGCCCTTGGGGTTGGGGTTCAACCTTTTTTGGTACTTTTGGAGTTACATAAATTATGTATGATCTTTTTTCCATGATATCTTAGTTTTCATATTTAACGTGAAATTAAATTTATATTAAAAAATTTATCATTAATTCTTCTTCTTTTTAGTTAAAATTATTGTTCTATGAATGACAATTTAATTAATTTTGTGTCAAGTGAAAGAATTGTATACAATAAAATTATAATAATTATAATAATTATTAGTAACATATATTTATGAGTGAGTAATATACATGAAAATTGTGATTATTTGGTTTTTTAAATTATCAAGTATTTTTTTGACTAATTATTCTTTTTCGTGCAACGCACATGTATACAACTAGTAATAAACAAAAAGAGAATATTTGTAAGGACAACGATAATAAACCAGCATTATTATTAAAAAACTGGAAAAGTTCCATCATATTACACCAATATTATGAATACAGATTATTATTAATTTAGAGGAGAAAAAGTCATATATTACACCTTTAAAACTTCAAGCATAAAGTATGCATTGCGTATAAACTTTGTATATACTCCTTGTAATCACATCAAGGGACGTATAACCTATTAGGGTGAAAAAAATATGAATGCGAGAATTGAGAAAAGTGTACTCTTTTGCAAAACATACATCTTTACATGAAAAATGATGTAAAAATATATATGTATAGTACCACATGGTGGTATACAGACATATAGCCCGCATCGATGTACACCACATAATTGTGGTTTCCCGTGTGGCGTGTTCAGATTCATGTCATATGGTCATATGACACCACATGGTGCTACAACATATAATGTTAGATCAAAACTCTTTATTTATACATGCTATATATATATAATCGCACATGATGATACAAAACTACAAATTTTATAAAATAAAGATATCATTATAGTTTGTCACACCTTTCATGGAACTAAGCAACTAAAACACATACACCTGATGAAAATTTCGACAATTCAATTGATGAAATTTAGCAGCTGAAGAAAGAATTAGAGCAAATTAAATTAACAACAAATTAACTAAATTACAGATGTTCAATCACTCCAGTAGCAAATCAAAATAAATCATTTAGAGGTCAACGATATATATATATATATATATATAAACTCTTAAACAATGCCATAAAGTAAACAGTGATGTCAAAATACAAATAACCAACTCTATCAAATTATTAATTCAAACCAAGGAATGGAACTCTAACTAATAGTGATAATCGATATAGAGACAAAGAGAGTAATTCAAATTTTAACACGAGAATGATCCTTACATTGCATTGATAAGTTTCAAAGAGTATAGCAAGTAATTATTAAATTAATATATAATAAAACGGATAAAATTCCTTAAAAATAAATGATACGGTGATTTGTATTTCAGGAAAAAAATGCACCGAAGATGCCCACCCATTAGTATTTTGTATCAAAAGAGCAATAGAAAAAATTAATTAGTTGACTTTACAAAAATTTAACAGATAAAAGTAGAAGAAAGATACACATAAACTCAATATTCTAAGTACCACAAGAACATATTCAGATACAACTTGCTACACTCTATATACACACACACAAAAGCGATGAAGTTTCCTCATTTCATTTTCCCGCACATCTCAGTTGCTAAATCTGTTGAATGCATTGTGGCCCTTCATTTCATCTTCGTATTTTGGTCGTTCATTGTTATAATTGATTTATTTTATAATTGATTAATTGTTAATCTAGTCTTCCTACATATATATATATATATATATCTTCTTAGATACCTAATTTCTTATAATAATCTTATTATCTTACCTAATCTAATATTTGAAAAACCAAAAGATCATAATTAATTTGTTCTTGGTTTTATCTCTCTATACATATCGTCCAACTTTGGTAGATTTGTGTAGTATCTGTATTAATTTGTCATTATCCCACTTTTCATTCCGTCTTTAATTATCTAAATTAATGTGTAATTAATTTTTTATATCTATTATAACATATAACTATTTTTTTATAATTCAGTTTTCTAAGCTGTCTCATGATTAATTCACCCGATTTAAATGTTTACTATGATATTAATAGTATAATTGGTTTCTTACAGTGTTTTAATTCAACATTATTTTTACTATAATCTAGATTATTGTACTACACATTAGCAAAGATAATGAACATTGTAATGTACCGATTACGATATAAAGTCTAATCAATAATAACTAGAATTGTAATAAATTTATACATTTAAGTTAGTTGTAGATAATTTAGCATATTAAGAGATAATCATAAATCATAAATTAAAGATCTTGAGTTTTATACATATATATCTTTTTATGAAAGATAAATTTCAATTGTCATAGATAAATACGATCTAAATCAAACAATTAACTGTATTTGGATAGTTTTCCTATTTTCATCCAAATCTTTGATGATAATTATAAAGATAATTAAAAATCTATACATAAACTAATAACCTAATTCATTTGTTTAGCACACAAATTAATCCACTTTCACCCTCATTTCTTGACAGATCGAACCGTGCAATGCTATTTGATCAATTGGACTTTTTCCAATAATTGAACAAACTATTAATCATTGTTTTCCAATAACAAATTCCTAGGTTAATCAATTAACCATGGATAACCATTTTACCTTGTGCCACCACACTTTCCATTTCATACTTTATATTATGTTTTTATCAACTTCGCCATCATATGTCCAATCGAAATTGAATCCAAGTTCTCAAGCCAAAAGAATTAAGTCAAATTCTTAATTTATATCTTCACCAGCCTTACAGTTCACCAGCCACGTGAACTCATTGAAGTCAATGCTTGGCCTTGCTCTTCAGACTATTTTTTCAGATTGTCTCCAAATCTTACGTTAAATTAAACACTCAATTGATCAATGGTTTATATGTTTTCAATGAATTATTATGTTTTTAATGAATTATCAATTGATCAATAGTATAATTGATTTGTATGCAGTGTTTTAATTCATCAATTTTCTTGAATTATAATCGAGCTTTCGGTTTTTGTATTTAGGAACTGATTCTATGGTTTACTAATTTTAGTTAAACATTTGGTCAGCAGATCCCTTAGGGGTTTATTTATCTATTCCCGTACTATTTTTTTGACGCTCGAACAAATATCAAATCTAACTTGGTAAGTTCACAATTCAATCTGACTGCTTAAGTACCTTTTATATTTGAATGTTAGCGTTGAGAATCCGGTAATTGTGCCTTTTATTTGTGTGTATAGATATTTAAGCTTCCAAAGAACGCAACTTTCCTTCTAAGTGTGTGTATAAGGTGGTCCGTGCCTTTTCAAAACCGAGGGCTAGGCATTATTGAGTTGGTATTGATGGATGAGTAGGTACTTTTATACTTTGCTCTTTAGTTCTTTGTTTAGTTAGTTCGTTGTATTTGCCATATAGTATACTATATATGAATTGGTCTATAGATGCTTGAAATCAATTCACGTGATTTATACAATAATGTACTATAAAGCTAAAATTTGATTTTCCTCTTTTATTTTTACTGATATATATTTGAATCTTTTTTATTTTAGATACCATTAGGTCATTTAATCCTCCAAAGGGGTCATCTTTAGATTTGTAATGTGTAATTCATTGTGAACAACCCGTTTGAGATCCTATACTCAGTATACATGTGTATACAAAATCTACTTACACATAACTCGATTGTATTCACAGATTTGTATAGTTTACGTGAGATTTACTGTGAACAAAATCTGTATTTGTATATATCTACCTATATTATACACAATTGAATATGAGTGTTCAATATATTCAATTTGATTTTGTTTCAGCATTATTTGATATCAATCATACCTCATTATAAGCTAATAGTCCATACTGAATTAATTCTAAATAAACGATTTCCTCTAATATTAAACCAGTTTTTTTAAATTCTTTAAATATTATAGAATATATGATATAGATTATTACTTGGTAAATAGAAGTTCTTAATTTAAATTTCATTTATTATACTTTTGCCTAACATTACTTATCTTAGAAAATGGTAACTTAAATAATTTATTCTTAATTGTAACTATATATACTAACTAAATTGTCTGTACTTGACTTATGACAAATATACATTATTATAATTTAATTTTTCTTGTTTATATCAACGTTAAATTCCGTGATTAAAGGGAATTAATTCATTAAAATGCTATTCACTTATCTCTAACAAAATTTAAACACTCTAAATAAAAGATATAATTAATTTCTTAAATTGCTGTTCACTTATCTCTACCCAAATTTAAATACCTTAAATAAAAGATTTAATTGATTCTTAATTTTGTCTTGCTATACATATCCTCTCACATAAAGGACATCTTATAGTTATCTTTTTTAATCTAATCTAATTTACAAACACCCTAAATAGAAGAATAAATTTATTCTTAATTTTAGCTTTCTACATATATCATTTCACATACCTAATTTCTTATACTTCTATTTTTATTATCCAATCCAAGATTCAAACACCCTAAATATAATAATTAATTTATTCCTAATTTTCATTTTCTATACTCGTTGTTTCACATTTCATATACCTGATTTATTAAGATTCTTTTCTCTTATCTCTTCTAATATTCAAACACCCTAAATAAAAGAATCATATTTTTCTTACTTTTAACCTTCTATATATAATGTCGCACAAACCTAGTTTCTTAAAATGCTATTTACTTATCTCTAACATAATTTAAACACCCGAAAGAAAAGATATAGTTGATTCTTAATTCTAGCTTTCTATAAATATCCTATCACATAAAAGATATTTTATAGTTAAATCAATGATTCTTATTAATCTTTTTCTAACTTGAATTAAGTATGCATAACTTAAATCGATCTTTTTTATCATTATTTCTTTAGCTTAAATTAAATATAGATTAATCTTGATCAAATATGGATTAGTCTTTAACTTAAATCAAATATGAACAAAATTGTACATTTCCAACAATATTAATTAACTTTTCTTAATCTCTGTAAAAAATAAAAGGGAATAATTTGATCGGACGGCGGGAGTAATAATCTTTGTTTTAACTTCTATCGACTATATCGTATTACAAGTAGCACCTATAATGTTTTCTTTTACACACACATAAATAATCAAATATTATAGTTTAAATCTTCTTTATACACTACAATTTAATTTTCTTCATTTGTTTATATTATATGCTATTATCATCCCGTGCAATAAACGTTGAAATTACTAGTATATGTTGAAAACATGAATCAAACTAAACCACATTGAATAAAAGATAAATAAACAAAAAATTAACTTTATAACTTAATCATTACACAATAAAAACACATAAAACAAAAAAATTATGGATAAGATCAAGTATAAATTTGTTCATTATCAACCACAACTCCCTACAAGTATATCCTAATAAATAGAGTATAAAAATAAAAGAAGGGAAAAAACCCTATAAAACGAACAAAATTCAAACACAATAAACTATAATACATGTGAAAAACATTAGGGTACTGTTTGATTAGAAGCATGAAAAATACATGGAAAAAAATGAATTCTAGGTAACTAAATTCTATAAAATTAATTTTCATGGGAAATGTCAATTACAAGTATTTGATTGACTTAATTTTCTACCTAAAAATAGTTGTTGTTTTCTTTCTTTTTGTGTTTGATAGATATTATTTTCTACGGAAATAATTTTTTTATCAAACTTTATTATTTGATAATCATTGTTTTTTTATAGAAATTATCAAGTTTTATATATAAATTGTACTTTTTTCCATATATTTTTTTATTTGCCAAATTTTTTTTATTTGTCAAAACGATGCAAGATCTAATTTTGAGCTGAATATATATTTATATTTAAGATGAAATCAAACCACGATGAATAAAAAAAGATAACTAATGTCAAACTTTTGTCTAGTATGATTTTTTCATAGACAATGATAATATGATGAGAACGTTTGAGACTAGTTATGAAGATAGGGTACTTAGAGTGAGAATTTTTTGACTATTATAGTCTCATCAGACAGTTTACTACTCATAATTCAATGAATAATTTTGAGGCCACCAACTATCCCAGTAATACACTTAATAAGTAGAAGCTTCTACTAAAAAAGAAATTCAGTGAGTGATTTATGTATGAATATAAAGATAAAATAAAATTGTTAACATTAGCAAGAAATGCTATGTTATATAAAATTTCTAAAAAAGAAAAAGGAAAAAGAAAATGAAAAAATCTCAATTTACGTGTGTGTTTTCCAATTTTTTATATTTAATAAATTAAAAATAATCTAATATTTTAAGAAATATAAAATTCCAATTACTTGGAAAACCAATTACCTAGGTCTCCCAAGGAAAATATTTAATATGATCACTTAACTAAAACTGAGAAAATATTTTCCACATAAGAAAGCCAATTAAATAGCATAAAAGTGGGAATTTAGGTGGAAAACTAGCATTTTTTATGAAAAATTATAGCAATCAAATACACCTAATTAAAAAAAGTAATTTTGTAGGGAATATGTAATAAAAGATAAAAATATAAAAAGAGATAACAACACTGATATTTATTTATTTATGATAAATAGATAACTCAATTAATAATTTAAAAAGAATCTTATTCTATCTCTTAATCAAAGATATGTTTCAAATTCAAATTAGGTATAATCAGCCAATTAGCATAGCAAATGATTTTACATTAAAAATCCTAATAAAAGGAAATACGATATATAAATAATAGATTTCATTGCATTCTACTTCGCAAGAAAGCCGTATTGAAGGAATTTCCATTTCTTTTGTGTATTTGTCAATCTCACGAAAATGGGATCTTATGAATTTGACGATTTTCACCGACCAAGTGGAGCGAAACGCCTGTCTGGCGCGAAAAGAACGTAAAAAGCGCAACGTGGGTTGTCCGGTGCACAGTGGAAAAACAAGGTTCGCACGCAATGGCTGTGGCTCCCGGCAAAGTAGTTGGGGGCGGGAAGAAAACGTTGAAAATAGAAAACCCAAAATCTGCAATAGTCGAAATTCCACTCACCTGGTAGATGATCAACCCAGATTCAACAAGGCAGAAATCCTGCACTGCACATGTTGCATTCAATATTTTTCTTTTTTCCCTGATACGGTCTTGCATTCAGTATTATGCTTGCTTCTTATTAACAAACATAGTGCCCGGTAGAAAAAGTGGATGTACGTAACTTCTTTAATATCCCGTTTTGTGCCTTCAAAAATTTCTGTCGAATAATTGAAAAAATTTCTGAAGGAAATTAAGTGTCATCTCGAAGGGTCTGATTCTGAAGTCTTCCCCTCCGTATCTTTCAGTTTTCTGGAGAAGTTTATTTGCATGCGTTGTGTTTGGTGTTGTGTCCCGTTATGATTAAGCTTTTCTGCTGGTTCAGGATATAAGCGTGTGTGTTTTTTGCCCCTCTCTTTATTGATTTAGTTATTTTTTCATTTAGGTTGCTGCATTTTGCTGTTTCAATGGTTTTTGTTTGTCAGGGAATTGTGCAGATATTTGATTTCTATTTTAATTAAATTAATAATTTCTTCTGAAATCCTAAAAAAGGTTCTAATTAAATTAAGAATTTCAGGTTATTAATTGGGAATGGCAGCAATACTGGCTTCTCAAATTTGCTATTACCGTAATGGAGGATTAGTAAATCAAGGAAAATCAGTAGAGAATCTTAATTTCTCGGGCTCAATTTCAAACTATAGCTATTTGAAGTTTCGGAAGAAGAATTGTAATTTTCTGAAAACCACCCAAGTTTACAGGTTTCAAGTGCACGTGCAGCAGATAGAATTGCCTGCAAATGTAGGGAGGAATGGTTGGATAGTTGAAATGGTACCTACAAGTGTAATCCGAGAAAAAATGCTACAGTGCAAAGATACTTCAGAGAGAGTGTATCCAAATGAAGAAAAAGTCACTGGACTAAGCTTGGTTAAAAGAGATCCTTCTTTCTCCCTTTCTGATGAATTTTCTCCAATTGACTGCGTAAAAGTTGATGAAGGCTTTAGCTGGGCCAATGAAAACTACAGTTCCATTCACAGGACTATAGACATTTGGTCCTTTGTTATTTCGCTGCAAGTGCGTGTTCTGTTGGATAATGCAAAATGGACTTACAGAGGAGGCTTTACGGAAGAGAAACAGGTACACTTGTTACACTTCCAGTGCACATTGGTTCTAGATAGGAGTGGAAAATATAACAACTAAGTAACAAGAATAAATCTAATTTTTCTTCTTGATACTGTCAAATATCATCTAATCTTCCCTACAAACATGAAAGTATTTCTTGATAGTGCATACTTGGGTATGAATTATTCTGTCAAGCTCTGCCTAGTTTTTCAGGAAGACAGAAGACGGAAAACTGCCTCATGGTTACGGGAATGCATACTGGAACTAGGTCCCACATTTATTAAAATTGGTCAGTTGCTCTCTGCAAGATCTGATCTATTTCCAAGTGAATTTGTGAATGAGCTTGCGAATTTGCAGGTATACTAGATAAACTGACCTCCTAGTTCTCTCTCGTTATACAAGTTTAGATGCGTCAATATTTCATGATCAGTGTTGTGTTTGAGGCTTAAATTGTTTTTCATGAGATTGGCATATGGATCAGGATAAAGTACCTGCTTTTTCACCAAGCAAAGCAAAGAAATTGATTGAAAAGCAACTGGGGGCTCCAATCAAGGTGTTATTCAAGGAGTTTGAAGACCTCCCGATTGCCGCTGCTAGTCTTGGTCAGGTGTTTGCTTCATGTTTCCATTTCACTTTTTTATTATTGTTTTTTCTAATATGTTTCATGCATCTAAACAATGTACAGATATTGATTTCAAAGGGCATGCATATCACAGCTCTTTTATTTTTCATATCTATATCCATTTCCCTTGTGACATGTCAATTCAAATCTCAAATATGAAAGCGATTAATTTCACGTTTCCTTTTATGTATACATATGAAGTTTGACAAATTGACAATTGAAGGGAACGATCTAATGCCGATGTAGTTGCATCCTATTCTCTTTTTACTATTTGTCTATTTTCCTTTTATCATAACAAAGTAATTCCAATCTTCTGCATGGTCAAATAACAGGTAGCCATTTTATTACGATAACAGTTGGAAAGAGGTATCAATTGTTTTATAATATGCTTTACCGGTAATGATTTATACTTTAAGCAAACATTTTCAGGTGCATAGGGCTATCTTGCACAACGGGGATGAAGTAGCTGTGAAAGTTCAAAGACCTGGATTAAAGAAACTTTTTGATATCGATCTACGTAACATCTATTATATTGGAACTTTGTAAACCTCAATTTTTCTTTTTTTGTTTTTTTAACTGTATATATCCAGTAATCATATCCAGCTTTCCTCAGGAAATTTAAAGCTGATTGTTGAATACTTGCAAAGAAACGAAACTCTTGGTGGTCCGTTTAGGGGGTGGAATGCGCTATATGAAGATTGTGCCAAGTGAGTTCCAACAACATAATATTTTCTTTTCCTCTTATGATGATGGTGGTATCAACTTCATCGCATGTATAGTAATGGTTGCAAGAAAGAAGAATGCATGATCGGATTGATATCATTGGATAGTTGGTGTCTCAATCTGTTGGTCCTGCCTTTACTTGCATGACTTGCAATTTATGGTTAGCAGAAGTTCTGCTTCCTATACTCTCTCTATGTTACGAACTCACCCGTTTATAATAAAAAATTAAACAAATTAAGAATTAAAAAAAAAAAAAGAGAGAGAGAAAATAGAAACGGGAAGAAGATAGGTTGTTTCAAGTAAACCCAACCCACCCAAATGTATTGATTCTTTTGGAGAAATCAACAAACTCCCACTAGACAAATAACACCGTTTGAAAATAATTCATTCTGCACCATTTTATATACTGTTTTGTTGAATGATCAAAACTATGATAATCAAACACAAACCTGGTGATGTTATTAATATTCTAAGGGATGATTATGGTGCCTTTATGAATACTAAATTTTGGGAATTGATCAGCTTAGGGCTTTTTTTATCTCATTATAATTTTCTTTTAGGACCCCTCACTAGCTCTAACTAATACTCTCAATGACAAATTTTATGGGACCCACAAAATCTCCAAAACTCTTTTATTATCATTTGATCAACTGATAATAAGAATCAAACAAAGGCTTTTTGGCTTTTAATTCATGTAGCCCTTTTACCCCTTTATGTTTTTATTAGTTATACTAGGGGGGTGTATTGTGCATTGCTTGTAATTTGCCATTAATTAGACATTACATGATATATCATGTTCTTTGATCTTGCTATATTTGAATTCTTAACAAAGTTAACCTTACGTTTTGTACTGGGGTTGACATTAATATCATTTATCTGCTAATCTAATATACCTTACTAAGAAAAATATTTAAGATGCATTATATTCTATATATAATAAGTAATAACCTAAACACATGAGTAAGAAAAAATTTTGAAGAAAAAATAATATATACGTCTTGTATAGAGTGTTAGTTTGATCTCAGTTTTTTTTTATTATTTTTCCATTCATATTTAATTACAATAGTTTAATTGGACAATTAAGTTTACACCATGTATGAGATTGTAAACTATATTTTTCATTTTTTTTCCTTTGCAAAATTATATGAACCAATTGTTGAGAAAAAATAAATAAATTTTGTAACTTATATTTTTCATACTTTGTTAATTTAAATTTATAATAATAAGATAATTAAAAGGAGTTAAATTCAACAAAAGATAATAATATTAAATTTGAAAATGAATAGTGCCAATTTATTTATAAAATCAAATCAAACAAAATGTAGGTTTTAAAAAAAAAATTATAAAGATTATTAATATTTCGGTTAAATTTATTTATAAAGATATTATGTTTATCATTTAATTTTATTTTGACAAGATGAAAAATGAAACAGGGATAAAAAGCTTTTATGGTGTGTTTGATTGCAAGCTTTTATGGTGTGTTTGGTTGCAAATTGTTTTCTATGGAAAATGCTATTTTCCATCGAAATTTTGTTGGTCTAATTAAGCACAGCTTTATTTTCCATAGAAAACCTTTTCCATCTTAGGCCAAAAAGTGGAGATTTTTGTTGAAATCAAGGAAAATGAATTCCATGGGGGGGGGGGGGGGTAGGAAAATACTTTTCCATGGACAATGAATTCCATTTCCTTTTCTACCCTGCAGTCAAATGCATCATTAGTGCTAAAATTGAATTAAATCAAAACATTATATAAATTAGCAAGACGTAATTTTACCAACTTAAAGGATTGGATTATTGGTGAAATGTGTACATGTTAAAACTTAGCTTTTATCTTTAATCTTTGACACATTTTATGGACAATAAATTTATAGTTAGATTTTTCCTTTTTGTGTTAGCTTGTATTAAAGTTCACGTTGAAATCTTTCATTCGACTCCCATATTATATATTTTCGATTTACAAGTAGTGTCAGTTTTATGGAAAGAAGGAAAAATAAATAAATAAAAAGTTACAAATGGATTGTGTTAAAAAATGATTGCACTTCCACTAATATCAACCGAATCATCAATTGTTCACACAAAGGAATAGAAGAAAAAAGGGCAAAATTGGAAAAGCAAAAGATGGTTGACCATGGACCCATTTAAGCCTCTTTTATATCTATGTAGAATATTCATTTATTGGCTCAGACCTTTTGTCTTTGTGAAACTATAGGATTTTGTACAAGGAAATCAATTATGTGAATGAAGGAAAGAATGCTGATAGATTCCGTCGGGATTTTCGAAACTTTAAGTGGGTGAGGATACCGGTATGTTTTCTCTTGCCTACTAGTTTTCCCCCCATTTTTTACGGTTTTTTCAGAATCCACATTCACTTTTCCAACAGTCATTTTGATTTACTTTATGAGAGGTAAAGATTGTAACTAAGCTACAAATATGTAAAATTTCTGGAAAAACATGGTTAAATGATACTGAGTTAAAGGGGCAGCATGCTAGCATTCTTTAATTTTTGTCCATTATATTTATTGTTTTCTATCTTTAAGAGACAGATGGTATCTGGAACAACTATTTGTTGATTTTAACTATTTTTAAGAAAATTCTTGTTTAAAAAAATTTCGTCCCTGATTTTAAAATTCCCTTTTTGATCATCTTGAGTCTTGATAATGTCATTATTCAAAATAACATTACTTATTCTTTAGACGCTTTTACTTAGCCCTAAAAATAATTTTTCTTTTGGCTCTCTTATTTCTATCCTTAAACTTTATTTAGAATACTTGCATGTACTTCATATAATGTGCTGCTGCTTCTTCCTTTTTTAAAATAAATGTCATTCTAGCTTGTATACTGGGATTACACAGCAATGGAAGTGTTGACACTGGAGTATATTCCAGGTATTAGTTAAACTATTTCTTTTTCTGTTATAGAAGAATTTCCCAGTTCAGAATAGTATCTATGCCTGCTCTGCTCTATGTTCAAAGAATCAAGCATGTGTAGATTTATGGTGACTTCTTTTATACATTGATCTTATTGTGTTTGTATCCTTTGAATTTAACCAACTACTCAGGCATTAAGATAAACCGATTAGACATCATAGACGCTCGGGGTTATAGTCGATCTAAAATATCGGCATGTGCTGTTGAAGCCTACATAATTCAGGTCAGCTCTTGAAGTTAATTTAATCTTGACCATGCAATATATTCTATGGTAAATCTCAAGATTTCCTATGGGACTTGTTCCTGAATTTTGGCTTTAATTTCTTGATTTTGAAACCCCACTTTTGTGCAATTTAGTCTTGGAGATTAGGTTATGATTTAATTTCGAGATGATATGTAATGATTGTATGCTGAGTACAAATTTCTATTCTTTCTTAAACATCAAATTTAATAACATGAATTGCAGACAGTATTTTTATCCTTTAAATAGGTTCATGTGTTCTACATTTTTGTATAACAGAGGATGGTATCTTTCTCTCTAGTTCACCGAAGCTATATCTTTCACGGTATCAAATTTTGGTTATCTACGTGAATAACTTATTTTCTTATCATCTCTTTCAATCTTCTCTGATTTTCTTCTGTCCTTTCCAGTTTGTAAGATGATAAAACTGAAGATTATCTAGTTCATATTACCAGATCTCCTAATCTGCCACTATGAGTTTACTTCTTATCATGATAGATGGAGTGAACTCTAAGCCTCATTTATGCAAATGTAGCACACTATTGCTCTTCCAATATAAACGGCCAACGTGAGAGACCATCCATTAGGCTTGTCAAAACTAAAGAGGCAGACACACTTGCTGGAAGTTCCAGCAATTTTGCTCCAGGCTTGGTTCTTCAAGACACAAACGTGACTTAAGTTTTTTCTTTTTTGCATTTTTTCTGTATTTGTTGACCTCGCACTTTAAATCATAAACAAACATGTAATGATAAACAACAAAGTATCTTTTGAAGATCCAAATACTGCAAAGATCCTCCTCTATCTAGGCTTGAGACCAACTAACAAAATATAGGCAAATTTGAAGCGTTTACACAATAATTGTTTTGTATGGAATTTTTCATTTCTAGAAGGACATTAAAAGGAAGTTAAGCAATGAATTGAATGCAATTAAAACTTACATAAACAGTAGGCTAACTTGCACCTTATTGGAGATGATTATTGGATTTGGACAAAGAGATCAACATCTTGTCAATCTGGTGTGGAACCTTGTTTTACTTTGTCTTGGACATGAAAGAACAAACAAAGACTCAAACGAGATATAAGAAAATATATTGAATTGTAATCATATTTAATTGACTAGGTATGGAAACATTTGTACAATGCCTCTTTATATAGGTACAATAATACGTACTTTTATAAGGAATCAAGCTAGTGATAGAAAAAGAAACAAAAATATTAATACTTTTATGTTAGGAAGATCCTACTATTATTAAAAAAAACAGTATTTGTATGACAAAAAATGAACTATTTTCTCTCTAGTTCACTAAATTCTTCTTTCATATTCAAAATACACGTACCTGTTTCAATTCCCCTCTCTATATCAACGATAAACCCTTTTTTTCAGCATTTGGACCTTTTTGTTCATTACCTTCACTTCCACATGGTGTATTAGAACTCCAGGTAGGCATGTATGTGTTATCTAAATGGTTTCATGGACAATTGCTTCCTGCAGATGCTAGAGACTGGTTTCTTTCATGCTGATCCTCACCCTGGAAATCTTGCAATTGATGTGGATGGAACAATCATCTTCTATGACTTTGGTATGATGGGAGACATTAACAGCTCTACAAGAGAGATGTTATTAGAACTTTTCTTTGCGATTTATGAAATGGATGCAAGCAAGGTATACCTTTTTCTCCTCTTGCATTACTTTATATATATTTTTGCATCAGTTGACAGTTGTTAATATATACTATGCTTTTCAATTAAGGTGTTGCCTTTCTCCTTTGCTTGAGTGGTTGTACTATTGGATATTTCAGTTAGATGACAAAATACAGTATTTCCACATTTAAGCAGATTTTTGGCTTCACAGAGTGATTATATATTTTAAAGTCATCTTCTCTCATCATCCCCGAACTTTAAGGTTGGTTACAAAGTCGTCAAATATCTTCCTTTTTTTGGCGTTAGCCTCCTTAACCTTTGACGCTGATTGCAAATCGTCCTGAACTTTTATTTTTGGACATTACCTTCCGCGTTGGAATTGGTTGCAAAATTGTCCCCAACCATTATCTTCTTTCGTTAGTCTTCTCAGTCTTTCATTGTAGTTGCAATTTCATCCCAACTCACTTTTTTTGTCAATATGGCCATTAAATGAACATGTGCAATGCACATGCACTAGTAGAAGGTCAGTGAAGAACATGGATTCTTCAAGAACAGATGGTACATAAGGTGGAATCATCATTTAGCTGAATTTTTATGTGAACCCGAAAAGGAACCGATCCTTGGAATCCACTAGTCAAGCCTCCCAAGAAAGCAAAAATTCAGCAATGATATGATCAATGAAATTGGACCCGTTGATAAAAATTAACGAACTAAAATTTAGAGTCACACTACAAAGAAACAGGTCAAGAAATTTCTTAGATTTGAACACCAAGAAATAGAGTGAGAATAATTTTGTTAAATCTCAATTTCAAAGAAAAGACTAAAGCTCTAATGTTTTACAAGTTGGACTATTTATTTGCAAACTAAAACCCTAGGCTAATTAGGAAACTAAACTAATTTAATTAAATGAAAGCAATTTAGAAATAAAAAAATAAAATAAAAGAAAAAAGAAAGCATAATATGGAGTCACGTATGTGAAGCAATTGTGCTGGCTACAGCATCACTTTGATTAAATTCTATGCTACTGGGCCATGATCTGAGCAGCGCAATTCTCCATTTTTGGTGACACGTGCACTCGAAATTAACGAGGTCTCTGGACTTGTAGGCACAGCTGCTACTTTATGGCAATCCCATGTTTTTGCTGTTTACATTTTGGTCTGTCTACTTCTCTACTTGAATAATTTGGTCCCCATTCTTCTATTTTCAGCTTCCTTTTGTCTCTCTTTGATTTTCCTTCATATAATTTGGCTTAAACCTGAATTGGTTAATTCTTTTTCTTGCCTTTTGAATTTGGGATCACATCATTTTTTTAGAATTACCAACAAAATAAAAATTGAAGAAATGAAAGAAAACAGCTAGTAAAATAAATTGAATGATGAGAAGAGAAATAATGGAAGATTCTTTTTCACCATCAGCAAAAATGGAAAATGAAGAAACAATAGGGGGAAAAATATTCCACTAAAGAGCTCGTGCTCGTCTCAACATCAAACCGTCATATTACACAACGGCTTAACTGAATGGAAATGGCAAAAGGAGGAAAGGCCTACAATTTTATATCAAATAACCTAGTATAATGAAGGCTAAGATACCAAAATTATTATAGAAATCCAAAGATTGAGGACATCAGTGCCAAAATATGAAGGATGCAAACAATTTTGTAACCGATCTCAAACATGGAGGTTGTGTGTGGCACAAAATAAAGGTAGGGGTCGTTTGCAACTGATCCAAATGTTATAGGAATGGTGCACAAAAGTTAATTGGTACATCTTTCTAATGACAGATACACATTTTTCTCCGTGGACAAGAAAAAAGAAAGATTATATATGTGATCGTTGTAGACATATTAAATATGATTCTTACATGCAGTCCGCTCCATTTTTCTATTTATTTTCAACTTTGAGAAATTACGAGAAAGAAACCTAAAAGTGATCAATTATATATCTAGTCATAGCGTAGTTATGCTTTTTCACAGCTTGCCTTATCTTGTTCTTAAAGTCCGTGTTAGCCTACACATTTTTTCTCATTCTACTTTAAATTTGAATTTGTCAAACAAGTCACATCCACATATCTCATGGGATCCACTGTACTACACAAATCTCCAGTATTCAACTCCACTCTTTCTCTCTCTCATTCCAAGGAAAAGTGAGATCGTTAACGGGCGCAAAATCAACAATTAGTAATGGATTTCATACTTACTTCTATAACTTTCAACATGGCCTTCAGAAGATATCCTAGTGGAACGACAAGGTGGTGATGGATGCTATAGAACAAGAATTAAAACTCTAAGAGAAGACAACATGAAAGAAAGGGGAGAAGTTGAGAGAGAAGTAATTGCAGAGGCAGAATTTCTTTATTGATTCAATAAAGCGGCCATGAAATCAATCGATAAACCCTCTATACATAAAGATTTAATTACTCTAATCTAACTGGGAAACAACAGACGTGAAAATATTATATTATCATACCAGAAAAAGTTTAATCCCTTGTTAGGCTTCCGTTTTTGTTTGAAATAGAAATTTGTTCAAGCCAATTTTATCCATGCATCTCTAGGTTGTAAAAGTACTAAACACTTCACCACTCTTATCAAGTCATTTCATATATCTTGAAACAAAAATAGAAGCCTCTAACAGGATCTAGAAATAAACCCAAATTGCTTTTCGTAAAATAAGTAAATAACGATTCAAACAAGGAAAATTCTTCAGTTTATTATATGTAATAGAATTTCCATCATGAGGGAAGATATACAGTCTTATTGTTCTATTACCATATCAAAATTTTCAAAATGGTGCAAGCCAGATTAAGGAAACCAAATCTAGGCCTGGGATTTTACTGCTGCTAAAAACTTCATAAATGTTAGGATAGATTTCAAATCTTCCTTACAGTTCATCTATGGAATAAGATTCACTTATGCAAGATTCGTTTTTCTTGAGTTCATCACACAGTTTATATTTTCTAAAGAGAAGGCCTATGCAGTATTGATCTGGATTTTAGCCCTAGAATATGGGCATTCCAGGTTGCCATGGTCTTACTTTATAGGACAGTGCTTCAATCTCAGTACGTACTAGAGTTATTTGCTGCATTGGCACCATTTCATATTTGTGGCTTCCTGGTTTCTTCATTCCCTAAACCATTTTGAGTCTGTTAGAATCCAATTTAAAGTTGTCATTTCCATTGAATTCTTTTAGTGATTGATAAAATTTCTCCATCAATGACCAAAACTTCAATTTCTTTCTAACTGTTGCTATTTCTCTAGAATCTGTGCTTTGATACCAAAATGATAAATCTCAATGGAAATTCTAAACTTGTGGATTGAAGAGTAACGAAACTTGAAGTTAGAATAAATCCAAGCATTCGAGAGGCTTGCTTATCTCCTGCAAGAATATCTGATTCCCACATAAGAATGACATAAACATCCCACTTCCTATTTAAACTTTTTCACCATATACAATTCCCGTAATACCCGTTCCCTATTTAAGATAACATAATGGGGCCATAAGTTTCTTTGACTTGGAAAGGATTAAATTGTTCTTAATACATAAGTTTTAAATGCTGATAAATTTCTTGACAGTTTTGATTATCTTCTAGAGACAAGGTCTTATAGATTCTGGCTCTTTTGCAGGTGAAGCTGATCTGTTTGTAGTTGCTAATAGCCTGGCCTTCTATGCAGGTTGTGCAAGTTCTTATCGACCTTGGAGTGCTTGGGCCTAGCAGAGACTTGTCATCAGTATGCTTCCAAGACTTAATGTTTAGTGGACAAGAAAATTACAATAAAAATGTTGATGTTGAAGAAAATGTAATAAACTATGATTCTTTATTGTTTTCTTTTGCAATGTATTTCTTATTTCCAGGTAAAGAGATCCGTGCAGTTCTTCCTGGATAATTTATTTAGTCAAAGACCCGATCAACAGCAAACTTTTGCTGCAATTGGTGAGGTATGCAGAATTAGCCCATTCTCAAAAGTCATTTGGCTGAAATTTCTGATCGCTATTGGTGAGTGAACACTGTTTCAATTACTGGTACTTTTGATTGACTTCTAGTAAAATCTCATGTCTAGCATGAATCCGCACTTGAGGTTGTTAGTTTTAGCTGAATATCATATGGAGTATATTTCTTCTCTAGAATTGTTAGGGACAAAAGTGTGCCTATTTGAATGTTCTTTTGTACCTTGTATATATATTTCTATAAGAGGAAGTAAGAAAAAACCTTTTCCCAATTGCTAATTTGGTATTAGAGAACAAGGAATAAAACCCTAACAGCCGTAAGAAAGGTGTTATCCATGTACTTCTGGAGACGTTACCGGCAGACCGAACCACTAGTGACCTTGCCCTGGCCATCTCAAACCTCCGGCGACCTCACAATGACTACCTCCATCCTCCGTGACTTCTAGACATGACTACAGTGACTGTATTTTGCATTTTCTGGTCATACTATTCTGTTTCACCCGAAAACTGAGAGCGCCATTCTCCAGCAAGGCAACCCATCCTTTCTTTACTACGATGCTATGGTTTCTTACTCTCGTGACTCTTTTTTCTTGGAGAGCTGTGCCTTTTTTCCTTTTGTTGTGAGTTTCTTGGTTTGTGGTTATTGTGGAGATTAGATCTTGATTCCTTGTTATTCTGGTTGTATGTGGATTATTGGCTTTATTGACGGTAGATTTATCATACAAAATGAGATTGCCGTGGCTAGAATGGGTGAAAACAAGGATGCTTATGGTGTGACCATTCATGAATTCTTAACTCATATTCATATTAGATTGGATGGTAGTAACTACCGTGTTTGGTCGAAAACTTTGGAGATGTACATCACTGGGAGGGAGAAGAAGGGGTATATTACTCGATGGAAGGTTGCTCAGACAAAAATGTTCCCGGTTTGATAAATGGGAAGCTGAGGATGCCAAATTACTGGCTTACTAATTCTATGATTGATAATTTAGCATCAAACTTTGTACAACGTTAGACTGCAAAGGAGGTATAGGAAGTTGAGGAGTGAAGAGTCCTTGATGTCTCGGACACATCTCAAGTTTATGAATTAAATGAAGAAGTTATTTCAATTACGTGAAGGACAGTAAGTATTGGATGAGTATTATAATGAAATGAACTCTATTTTTATGGAGATTAATTATCAGATGCCTAATAATATGGAGTTTGCTAAAGATGTGGAGTAATTAAACAAGCGTATCGCTGAAGATGGGGTTATATCTTCCTTGTGGGTCTGCACCATAACTTTGAGTAGTAGAGTCTTAGCAACTTCCCGCTTCCCAGTCTTAAGGAAGTTTTCTTTATCGTTTTCCGTGAAGAACATAGACAACTAGCTATAGGAGTTGAAAATCATTTTGAGCCGTCACCTTTAGTTGTCCAGAAGGCTAGCTCCTGTTTTGTAGCCTCTCATGGGGAGATTTACAGTAGGAGGGGATTTATAGTAAGGAAGAGGAACTGGTGTGATTAGGGGAAAAGACAATTTCGATTTTTAGAGGTTAAAGGGAGATAGAAGTTGAAGCTAAATATAACAGATCACCTAATCTGTTTCACGAATACTAAATAAGAAGAACTACCGGCACTACTTCTCCTCGTTCTTCGGATTCCTATAATCTTCTACTATAACTGTGCCATCGAATGGTTTTTTTGATATTGAAACTGAGGTACACAATTCTTCTTCTGAACCTAACCCCCGTCCTTAGGTACTGCTACTCTAAATCCTATTACTGAAGTTCATCATAGGAGATATCCTCTTCATAATCGTAGAGAACTTGATGGATTTGGATTCTCAAAGCCTTATAATATCGTGTGCACTATCATTACATGTCTTACCATTGCTTATCTAGAACTGATCCTGCATTTACTTAGTTGTCATTTGTATCTAATCCTAGTCATTTTGAGGAAGCTCTTGAATGTCCTGAGTGGAATTCTTCTATGGTAGAAGAGATGAATACCCTCGAGAAAATCTCTACTTACGAGATAGTCTAGCTACTTAAGGAGAAGAAGACTATGGGATGTAAGTGGGCATTCTCAGTTAAAGTATAGTTCAAATAGAGTGACAAAAAGGTATAAGGTTGTATTGGTTGCTAAAGGATACATGCAATCTTGTGGGATTGATTATCAAGAGATACTTGCTCCCATGGCCAAGATGAGTACAAATAAAGTCATTGTATTTTTAGCATTTAATCTAGATTGGCCATTGAGACAATTTAACGTAAAAACTGTATTTCTTCATGGTGACTTATGGAAGAGGTGCATATGGACCTACCTCCTGGATTTCCATCACTAGGGGCTAAGGTATGTAAGATGAAGAAGGTCTTATATGGCTTGAAGGAATTGCCGAGGGCTTGGTTTGGTAGGTTGGGTTGCTTTGGTTACAAGCAAGCCATATGAGATCACACATTGTTTTACGAAATGAATGGTGAAGATATGACATTACTTATTTTACATGTTGATGACGTGTTGCGGGAAGCAATGCAGGTGAAATTTAGAAACTTCATTGTACTCTAGCCAAAGAGTTTGAGATGAAAGACTTGGGTGCTCTAAAATACTTAATAATAGGCATTGAGGTACGTTGATCCAACTTGCATATACTCCTATTGAGGTGAACCATGGTTTATCCATCTATCTTAATTAACTGCCAATGAACAAAGAGAGACATAAGCGACTTGTCGGGAAGTTGATTTACATAACTCATACCAACGTGACTTATCATATGAAGTGTTGTCAGTTTATACGTAACCCTAATAACTGACACATCTTTGCTTATGTGAAATCCTCTTCCGGTAAAGGTCTCTTGTTTTGATAGCATTTACATCTAGATATTATGGATACACAAATTATAACTTTGCTAGGGCTACGTGTCATTCGTTGGTGGCAACTTGGTAACTTGGAGGGGTAAGAAGTAGAGTTTAGTGTCTTTATCTAGTGTTGAGGCTGACTACTATGCTCTACATCATGCAATAATTGAATTTATATGGCTGAAATTTCTTCACTGTTGGGTTTCGCCCAAGCAAATCCATGGCACTCTTTTGTGATAACAAAGCCACTATTGAGATAGAGAATAATCCGGTATAACATGATCAAACACAGCATGTTGAGATCGATAGGAATTGCATTAAGGATAACCTTGATTGGGGCATCTCCAAAGTTACATACCTTAAAAGGGTGGATCAACTAATTGATGATGACAAATGCTCTTGTGGGATGTTCATTCCATTTGGCCACTGCCCATGTTGGGCATGTGTAACGTTGGGCGTGTGCTATAGCTATTCCCCAACTTAAGGGTGGGTTGAATACCAAATGGACTAAATTTCTTGTCTAGAATCATTACGGTCTAAAGTGTGCATATTTTATTGTTATTTTATACCTTGTGTCACATGTTTACAAAAGGAAATAAGAGAAAACCTGTTTCCCAATTGCTGATTGTTTCATTAAGCTATTTTGTAATTGTCCATTCCTACTGTTAGCGCTTTTAGCTTGAGTGTCCATTATGTTAAGTGAAATATGACATGAACAATCATTCCTTGAAATCTTGAACTTCAAAGTGAAAATTATGTGCTAACCGATCTTGGTTCCTTACTATAGACTTCTCTAATCGGCTCTTGCTACTTGAGGCTTTCTAAGCGCGAAGTCTTGCATGTACAAGTCTCTAAAATCATAAGCAATCAGATTTCAAGAATAACTTTAAAAACAAGCAACACGTGCATAATTAAGGTTAAAGCATGAATAATGCTTTCCTATGATTTAATCTTTATTGTAATGCATGCATAACTAGCTCCTAAGCATAAAACATGCATTCAACATAATTCAATCGTAATTTCCATGATATTAATAACTTAACAAAACATCATAAAAAAGGTAAAAGGAGAAATTAAAAAAAAAAAAAAAACTTATCCACTTGGAGGTTTCAAAGATTGAATAGGGCGCAGTGTTTTTGGATAGTTTTGATATAAAAGGTTCACCTTAAATCTAAAAATTTTCCTTAAAAATTCCTTCGAAAGAGAATTATTTAAAGCAAACTACAGTTAATGGCTTTTCATTATGAACAGTAAAATAATTTTCTTAATAGAGGAGTCTACAAGAAGGAAGACTTGGTCTGATACCACGTCGTGATATCAAACCTAAGATCGAGAATCACACTTTCATGAACTTAAACAAATGCAAAATACAAACTTGTTTGCATTCGATTGAGATTTGAGGGTTCAACATCAAAAGTAATAAAAGTTGTAACGTAGAAGAGGTAAAACTATTCAAAGAAGACATAATTAGGGACTTGAATTATAAACTAATACATAAAACTATTCAATTTGACTACGACATGTTTGTCCTATGCTTTAACCTCCTAACTATAGTTACTTGACAGGGGGGAGAAACATTAAGGGGTGAAAAATTTTCAACAGGTGTTATGGCTTGGAATAATAAAACATTTATAGAGTAATCACAATTTGAGTGTAAAAGTCATACTGAGTACCGGTTGTATAGACTTCCCATTTTGTAACACATGAGAGAAATATGCAAATGATATTTGATGTAGAGAATTTGAGAAGGAGAAATACTTATCATGTTAGAAAATTGCCCGCCAAGCATCATGATTATGGTTAGGACCAGAATTGAATATTTCTTTACTATAACAAAAATTCCATATTTTTCTTTTATGCATATATCATTGTCGTGTAGTATTTCTTATAAATTATGAAGCTTCATACTACATTCGTATGTTAAAACAAAATCACACACTTACATAATATCACGATCATATGTTAATACAAAATCACAGTCGTACCTTACATAACATCACAATATTTATGCCTTTTTCACACATCTACATCGTAGAAATATCTCAACTTTTTTATCACTTTTTTTTCTTTATCTTCCCTTGATCTTAAGTTGCATTCTATCCACATACATGCATGCATTTGGGCCGTACCTGGGCTTTGAGATTTGAAAGTTCCTAAAAGGATCTTCACTCATGTTTTCTCCCTTGAGAGAAATTTTCGAAGTGAGGGTTGTGTTATTAAAAAAAAAAAAAAAAAAAAGTTGACATCGAGACTTATCTATCCTTTTGATGGTTAGATTGTAAAAAGTATACCCCTTTAGACATGAGTATCCAATGAAGATGCATTTGATAGCACAAGGATCTAATAAGCTATATTTTTATTTATTCCTGGCGCAAGAAGGGCGATCAAATTTGTTCCACTTGAATGGGAATTAGTTACGTCTAGCTGGCAAGGGGGACAAGATTTTTGTACGAATGTATTTTTGTTGCACAGAAAGAGGTAGGAAGTATATGAGGCAACAAAAAACCATAAATATGGGGCAGCACTAGGAGGGCAATATGCAGAAATTGAGTGAGGATTGGGAGAGTAGCAATGCCTCTTGAAAGCCTAGTAATTATCTTTTTTAGTTTTCAATTCACTTGTTTTGTTCCTATTACCATTCAGCTACCGGAAATACTGACTTAGTTCTCAATCCATCCGCTAATATTTATACCACCGTTACATATTTTTGTCATTGCCTTTTTCTGTATTAGGCTGGCCATCTAGACTTTCTTATTAGCCCAATCATGTTTTCACTGACTGGTCCACTTTTTTCATTTGACCTATGCCCATTATCACGGCTCAGCCTGTATGATTTTCCAAACTGTTTTGAGCCCAGCTTGGTGGAACCTATATCTGACTTTAACATGAAATCAACTTTGCTTCTGATTCTTCTAATGATATTGAGCTTTCCATGGAAGTTCCAGTCATAGCTCTGATACCACTTTGCGAGAACCAGTTAAACGGTAATTTTTCTTCATACTTATATTGAATAAGGCTTATTACAATTTAGAACTAGAACATTGACCTAAGAAAGGAAAAATATATATTCTACATTCAAGTCTAGGCCAGACAGGAAAAGACTATATGTACATACTAAATAAAAGGATTCTACAATTTAAAATACCCTCTATACATCGGAGTTGATCTATCATAATCAAAGTATGAAAGTAATTAAACAAAACCCTAATTTAATAGGGAACCAATAGATCTTCAGTCGAATCAAACTAGAATATAATAATAATTGAATAAACTATATATCTAATTCTTTATCCTAATAGATCTCTATCACCTTTATTCAGTTCTATTGCTGATATGTGATGTAAGGCGGCCTACTCAGACTTCATCTCGGTTGAATGGAATTTTGGCTTGCCTCAGAATTTAGTACAATGTCCTCTTTGTCTGTCATCTATATTGGTTTGCCATCATTCTAGGTCACTAGTTTTAGGCTTTTCATCTAGGGATTCTCTCTTGTTGCGTGACTATTACGTATTTTTCAGTAACTTTTTTGAGAACTATGCGATAATTCAGTTTCATTGAATCCATCATTTGGTACCCCATGCGGATTGACAAATCATAATGTTTCTCTCCGTAAACTTAATTTTTTTTTTCAAGTCAGCCTCGGTCCTTATCCTGTATATGTAAGATCAGGGGATTCTCATTTCTGCTAGGAGCGTAATGGCTTTCTGACCATGAAGCCTTCTACTTTAGAATTTACCCCTTGTGAAGGATAATGTATTCAAAAGTGTGATTGGGCCTTGTAGACAGGAGGAAGGCTGTACTATGTGGAGTTGCATAAGAGTTTGACGATTCCAAGTAGTTGCGCATCCTACCCCACTCTATAAATTGAGTATTGTCCATGCGTCAATTTCACGAGTGTTGAAATATTATTCCCATTATTCTTCTAAATTCTTATTGAATTAAAAATAAGAATAAGATTAGGTCTGAGTTTATTTTGTCTCCTTGTTTGGTCAGGATTTCTTTCATGGGTAGATTTCAACATTGTATACCTCATTAATATAAGATAGTTGAATTTGTTTTCCCCAACTTTCATTTTCATGCAATAGTTTGGTTTGCATTTTAGCTACCTAGGATCCACTCTCTGTGTTTCTGACATAAAATATAGTCAGGACTGCATCTGCTTTTGCTCTTTCATCTTGTGTACACTTATTGGAAGGCGTGTTTTTTTCTCTTCATCTACCGAAAGAACTAGTTGAACCCTATTAGTATAACTGCCCGTTGAGTGTTGATTCTTGTGACTGAAGTTTTGCTAATGCATGACATAGTTCCCGAATTTCTAGCAAGTTGTTCTATTTTCCTTCCATGAGAAAAGTTACAAGGGACATAATTCTCCGTTGCAGGATTTATTAGCAATAGCAGCAGATCTGCCTTTTCAATATCCTTCGACTTTTATGTTTGTGCTTAGAGCATTCTCGACGCTTGAAGGTGATCTCTTGCTCTCTCTACCAACATTATTTTTGTCATTTGAGTCCGTCAAATAGGATACATAATAGACGTTAGACCTACCCTCACTGAACAGCTTACATGTATTAAAGTTGCAACTTGCTACTTCTAACAGGTTTACTGATACCTTAATTTCTTGGTTAACTGGTGGTCGCACTTGATTGCTAGATATTATTATATTGAATGGCTATTCTCCAAATTCTTTGTCATTTTTTGCCATCACTGAACTTCAATCTTAGGAATTAATATTGATATAATCTAGCTTGTTTGATTGGTGTTGTAGGTAAAAGAAGAGCTGTCAAATATATAATATCCGCCTTACTCAAGATCTAAGTTTACTAATCTAGGATACAAATATTCTGGCTAGAGCCTAAAATAACTTTCTGGAATAAAGGGTTAAATCGAACAAGTTAAGGTTTGAGAACTAATTAATTAATTAATTAATTAGGGCTAGAAAACTAGAGCATCTATATCATTTGTTGATATGATCGCAATGAAAACCAAGAATAAGAGTTGTAGAAGTGAAAATTGAAGAGAAATAGAAGAAATCTGGCAGGAAAATATCAGTTTTGTTCATCATAACAGACTCATACTTACAAAAGAAATAAACCCCTAGCCATATAGTGTGGAAACATAACCGGTTAACTAGAGAACTAACTAATGAGACCCTAATTTAATAAAGGTAACAATTAAATCTAATTCTAATCAAACTAGAAAATGACCAAAAATTGAACTAAACTAGAAGTCTAATAGGATATGTCCATCATCGCCCTAGCAAAGAAAACTTGACTTTGGTGAGTGAGAATATAGTTGTCAATCCAAGGAGATTAATCATTTTTGTTACCAAGTAACAATGAAGAACTGTTGACAGCCACTTGTAATATAATGCAAACCAAGGAAGGTTACTTTCATGCGAACCAAGTATCGATAGAAAAAATTTGCAAGCTGCATATGGTGTAAGACATCCAAAAAAACATCTTCTGGATCCACAAAATAACTAAAATTAACTAGTGCATTAGAGCATCTCCAGCAACCTCTTTATTTTAAGAGGGCATATTTCACATTTTAGAGAGCATTTTTAAAATTAAAGAATAAATTTGACCTTCTCCAACAAACTATTTAGTTTTAACTTTTTATTTTACTTTTCTCGAGAAACATCTCTCTCTCTCTCTCTCACACACACACACACACACCCCCACCCACCCACCCACACACACGCACCCTTGGCACCCACCCATGGATACACCCCCCCTACACATATAGATATT